>PVKA01004094.1:0-102495 GCA_004027165.1 Ctenomys sociabilis | reverse complement strand
AAATATATGAAAAAATGCTCCACATCGCTAGCCATTCGTGAAATGCAAATAAAAACAACACTGAGATACCATTTCACTCCAGAAAGAATGGCTATCATAAGGAAATCAACCAACAACAAATGTTGGAGAGGTTGTGGGGAAAAGGGAACACTTCTCCACTGCTGGTGGGAATGTAGACTGGTACAACCATTGTGGAGGTCAGTGTGGAGACTCCTCAAACGAGTAGGACTGGAAATCCCATTCAAGCTGGCTATCTCCCTACTGGGAATTTTCCCAAAGGATCTGGAAACATTGTATCATAGAGATATATTTGTACCTATGTTTCTAGCAGCACAATTTGTGATAGCAAAATCTTGGAAACAACCAAGATGTCCATCACATGAGGAATGTTTGAAAAAGATGTGGTGTTTCTATCTAATGGAGTGTTACTCAGCTATTAAGAATGATAAGTTTGAAGCATTTATACTGAAGTGGATGCCACTTGAACATATACTCATAAGTGAAATAAATCAGACACACATTTGTAAGTATCATATAGTCTCTCTAGTATAAGAAGCGAAAAGCAGAAATACAAAACGAAATGTACATCAACTAAAATCAAATTGAGTCAGATAAGGCAAAGTGAATGGCATATGCTGCAGGATACTAATCAGCTTTTCTTCTGAATGGTTAGCAACCTAAGATCACAAGTCAGAGTTGGAGATATAGAAGAGCCACAAGGCCAGCCAACATTTTGGCCCTAGCCTTTCAAGGTCAGCAAAGACTCAGGACATAGGAGAACCTGTAGTGCAACATCATGAAACTCAGGTGAGCTCCAAATTTTCTGAACAAGGAGATTATGGAGCCACAGAGGAAAGAGACTGAAGTTCTATAGTGTTCCTGGGGAGAGTCACATGAAGAGAAAACTTTCTCTCAAGCTCTCACAGAGGGCAAACTTGTCAAGCATTGGCTGTGACTCATCCACATGGATCACACAGACAAAGGATCTACAGAGTAATGTACGGGACTACAAGATAAACCCTGAGAGGACTTCACTGACCACATAAGGAATATAAAGTTCATGTGTTGGTATATAAGTCTTGATCTATCTAGGTCTTAACCATCCAGCAGAAAAGTATAAAAATGAAGTATACATCGTGGGGCCATAATATTAAGCTGAGTTGTAAATGCTAGGGTCGACAACTTCTTTGAATAACTCCCTATTGTTGTAGAATGCTGGACTGTGTTGGATTGTGGTGTCGAGTTCAAGCACCTTAGTTAGTTGAATGACAATGGTGTGCCCACCTTTGGCAGGTGTAGACAAAGGAAGGGGTATAGAAAGAAAAATCATGATGTGTGTGTATACACAGTACAGTTGGGATAGATAATGCTGTGCTTCTACATAATCCTATGAGAGGCAAGATCTGCACTAATGGTGGTTGGAGAGGATATTATGTCAGCTTCTAATACTATGGTCATCAACTAGGAAAATAAGCATTGAATTTTTGATATAATTCATGTATAAAAAATAAGATAAGTAAGCAGCTACACTCTTAATTCACTAATAAGAGACATCTGCTAAAATAATATCTGTAAATATAATATCATGTATGCACCTTGTACGATACCAAAACATTATGAAAACAGTTTGCAATGTATTAATTTATCAAATCTGTCTTAAGGTGTCTTGAAACTGTCTGATTGATATTTGTACTTCAATAAAATAAAAAATAATTTAAAAAATAAATAAACTGCCCCTGTTGCAAGAGCACCAAAAAAAAAAAAAAAAAAAAAAAAAAAAGAATAAGGCATTGCTATATTAGCTATGTATTTAAATATCTATTTGGAATTAGAAAAGGGGTCTTAACAAAATTTTTAAAAGGCTGTATTTCCACAAACATTGTCAAAATCAGAAAACAACAATCTTTCAGTTATTGACTAGACTTTTAAATACTTTCCCCCATCATTTCTTTAGCTAGCTGAAATTTTCTGATGAAGTGATTAATTTTAAATAATATTTGAATTTGTAACACATTAGCTGACTTTTTGTCCATATTACTTTAATATTTAGTCTTGAGTTTCATGCTAGCTTTTCAATAGTTGTATGTCTTGACAAACCATAAATTTAAATGTTTACCCCATGTGATGGTGTGTTGCCATTTTTCATAAATTTATCAAATAAAATATATTTATTATTTTTAGTTGCACTTTATTTTTCATTTTAGTGAATTATGTTTCAGATATGATTTGTTTGTAATTTTTTAGAAGTCATTTTTTCAATGATAGAATAATTTATATTATTCTTTGTTTTAATTTGATAAAGATCATGTTTATCTCTTTTACTCAATATTCCTTTTTCAAATTGATTTTGAAATTAGTCAAGATGCAAGAATAGGTATAGTTAACAAATTAGGAGGCTGTTAATCATTATTTATTAAAATGCTCTGGAATTTCCTTCCCAAGTTGCAAATATGGCCATGTTCTCAGTGCAGCTTCCTTGAATCAGGTCCTGCCAATATCAATACCATATGACACAAGGAAGAAAAGGACACAGAGAATTAAGAATGAAGAAGCTGAAAGTACTCTTCTTAGTTAACAGTAAGATGTCTTACTGTGTATTGCAAAGTTATAAGCAATGTGTGATTAGAGACAACAGTTCATTACATCCCTATGTGGGCCTTGGACAGTATGGAGGGAGAGGGAACCTGAAGCCAAAACATCCTTCCTGCAATTTCCCAGCTCAAAAGATAGCATTTTCCCAAGACCTATCAAGCTACTCTCAATGCTTATTGTCTTTCTCTAAACTGAGTGCTCAGGCTGTGTTAATACCAGTGCACATCTTGATTGCTGAGCTATCTCTTACTGAGATTTTTAATATTAAAGAAAACATGGGACAGAAAGGTTAGCCAGGCAAAGAAAACATTTTCAGGGCCAAGGCCTTTGAGGGAAAAAAAAAGAACCCTCCTCTTCTAAAACAAAAGGTGTCCGAGTTTAGAAGTACTTAGAAGAATTTATGAAGAAGTGCACCAATGGGGAAGAGGGGAAGAGCTTAATGGGAGAATGAGGCCATCTCTTTGCCAACTGGCACATAGTGAAGTTAGGCTCTTACCTCCCAAAGGGATTGAGATGGGCACTCGCTTTCATTTTCATTCATTGCATTTCACTGAGCTAGCTCATAGGTCCTTTGAAAAGACATTTTCTAAAGCTGTTTTTAGTGAAAATTCACAGACTAAATTTTTATTCATTTGTGATTATAGATTTACCTCTCAAGGGGCAGAGGAAGAGTTCATACTTAAGAATTTTCTAAAGTAAATGCTGTGCTTAAAAGGACTTTAGGGACCTAAATTCAAGAAGTAAACCACCTAAATGTATTCAGACTAAGGGGAGTGTTCAAACCCTCTTGGTTTCATTATTTCTTGATCCTGCCTGTAAGATAAAGGCCATATTGTTGACATCCCATGTGGTGACTTGTGGCAGACCTCTGTCTGCCTCTGAGGTCACCTCTTGCCATCCCTCCGTCATCCTGAGGCACACATATCATCAGTCCCATACCTTTGTTCTTATTATCCATTTGTTTAGAATGATTTCTGTTCCATTTTTTTTGTTGTTGTTAATTTTTGACATATTCTATAATATTAAACTTAGTTATTGCTTCAGTCAGAATATATTCATTATGCAATAACAAGTAACCTTGGATCTCAGCAGCTTAAGACAATGAAAGTATTTCCATGTCTGGTCACGTTCAAGTTAACTCAGGGTCCCGTTGGAGAGAAGAATGAAGCTTCAACCAACCTAGACTCATAAAGCCTTCTGGTACTTTCACATCACCTACTTGCCTTTTATTGGCTAAAATAAGTCACAAAAGAAGTTGAGCATATCTGTCATGTGGTTGGAAGGAGTTCAACCAGAATATCGGATGAACAGCATGGAAGACTGCCACAGAAAATCACCAACAGGAAAAGCTGGTGGTTTTGAAGGATGATAACACCTAAAAATTAATCCTTCTATATAAAGTTGTGTCTGGTTCTAGTTTAGAAGCAGAATACCAAATTAATTATAGAAGAATAACATATTTGTGCATTGATTGTGAAATACATTGTTACCCCTCTCTGTAGGTCATCTTTGCTGTTCCTCATACTCATGAAATCTCCCTATAATACTATAATTACAATGTTAACAAACAAGATTCTAGAACATTCTGCTAGTTGTATTACAGGACCCTCATATAATAGGTCATTTCTCAGGCAATAACATTTAAATATTGTGAATATCATCCGTTTTCCGTTGCAACAGCCATTATGATAGTGTCTATGTTTATTTTACTCACTAGATATTCAAATTTCTTGCAGATTGAATTTGTGCCTCTTAATTTTATATCTTTGCTACTTAGTAAAGTGCTTGAACATGTGAGCTGCCCATTACACGGTCACAATACTGAATTAAGCTGAATATTCACCAAATAGATCTTTTTATTATAGGACAAATATAATAATTTTAGTTAGAATATGAGAATCTACAGAACAAAATTCATTTTTTTATCCCTAAAGATTTTCATTTGGAATTAACCAGAGGAGATATAGGCTCTCCAAATTTTTAGGTCTTCATAAAAAAGTGAAATAGTTATTTCTGAGATAGTTTTACTATGGTTTCACTTTGTGGCTAGGAAATTGACTGTTACGAACCCTTGATATTTCTCACAGTCCTATACAAAAGTACAGAACAATTTTGTAGCATTGAAATAATTTTGATTTCTTTTAAAAGCATATTTTGAGGAGCAATTGGAAACCCAGAAACAAAAATGGATTCATTATAATCCATTCTGAATTGCTGCTGAGGTGAAGAACAAAACCCAGAAAATAACATTAAATCATTTTGGGATTGCTTACCAGGACTGTAGAGCTCTAAAGTCCTTACGGGTTTATTGATGAAAGACTGTACAATTTCTCACACAAAAGAGAAAACTTTAGAGAAATCAAAGGATTTGAGGCTTTACCTGAAGTAGTCATGGAAATAAATGTCCTCTTTCATTCAGTCCATTTGAATTGAGTGCTTAAAAAAAAGAAATTCATTCTAATGCTTTTCAAATCTTCTCAGAGTTTTAGCTACTCTGACTTCTTCAGGAAGCCTCAGGAAACAAGGAAATTCCCCCTTCCGTCACTTTTATGTTGGCATCCGGGAGAAAGAACAATTTGTCTAAAGTGTGTCTTGAGAGAAAAAAGCTTCCTCTTCAGATGGGGACAGCAACTCTGTCAGAAGTCATGTGTCATTATTTGACAAATATCATAAGGAAGGAAAACAACATGACAATAACATTTGGTATTCTGAATCTGAGGCTGGCCAGGTCTGTCCTGAGACTTGCCCAGCAGAGGCTGTGCTGTGCCCCAGGGCCTGATGAACAGGCACCCAGAGGGTTCTGAAAGACAGGAAGTTCAAGGTCAAAGTTTGGTGGGGAAATAATTTTAAGGCAGATGTTGGGGGTAAGTGGTGAAAAGGTGGGATAGGAAAAGAAAAAGAAGTTTAGGCTGAAGGCCTTTCTGGTGAGTTGGACCTAAATGCCTTTACAGTTTTACTTTGATTTTCATCCTCCTTGTAATGTCCTTGCTTTGAACTTTCAAATGTACTGCATGTAGTGCCAGTTACAAGGATTCTGAAACTTGGTTAGCATTTGAAGCTTGCTGAGTGTGTAACATTATTTTCTGCTTTTCTGTACTGTTGAATGAGAAAATGCAAGTATAATTTCAGCCCTCCTCTCATCACATATTTAAAAACAAAAACAAAGCACAAAATTGTCATCACAACAACAAATACTGAAAACTATTTGTACTTTTCAATCCTGACCATCTCTATACAGTGCATTTAGTCTTTAACCCATTTCACCCACACTCCGCACAGCTCTGCCTCATGTGAGGCCATGCCATTGGTACTACCTGAGTGAACAGGCTGACTGTGTTGTGAGCCTCAGGTGGGCACTGCAGTTGGTGATGGGTGGCTGTGGCACTCCAAGGGTTGCCAACTGCAGACGAGATGAAAGGTCTGTACAGAGCATGCTGGACAAGCCCCAGGCATCAAAACTGGCTGAGAGCAGAAGGTAAACATTATTGATATTCCTAAAAGAAGATCAGTTTCTACACTGAGAAACCTTCTGCTTTACCTGCTAGGCTTAGATTATGTGGCTCTGGATGTTTCTAAAATAAACTAACTTGGTTTTCAAAAACCTCTGTTTGGTACATATACTTTAGTTTTCTGATACCACTACATCCAGGAGTTCAGCAGATGGCCCTGCAGAATGTAATCTACTCCCCTGACCCAGGCTCGCCATCTGCAGCGACTCCAGAGGGAATGATACTCCTTGAGGAGCACACTTGAGCTTCCCAGGCTGTGACTTCCCCATGGAAGGTCCCTTGTTGGCCATGCCTGTGGACTAGGAGCACAGCAGAGCTTTTCCCACAGCCCTATTTTCCTGTCAGGGATTGTCATTGAACCTTGATAATCAATGGCTCTGAATAGTTACTAAAATTTGATTTTTATTTGCAGAACACCACCTTAAAATGTCTTCATTTAACTTTATTGATACCTCTGCCACTGGGAAGTGGGATAAGGTAGAATTAGGAACTACCCACAGTGTACTGAGGTCTGTCTTGTGCTTATCTTTTTCTGGTTCTTCCCCAGGAGTATGAAGAAAATCCTTCTTTAAATGTAATCTTCTTGAAAAGAGAAGCAGCTTGTCAGTAGTTGATATTAATCTTTTAGTAAGATTTAGGGAAAATATATAGAGCCCTGTCTGGATTGTAATTTAAAAGCATATTTGCTTAATTGATGTTATTGTTATGAGAATGAACACTTACTAAACTCTTATAATTTGCTATTGAAACAAATAATTATGAGTAGCTAACCTCTTAACTAGGATTATTGTATAAGTAAGTTTCAAACTGATACAATACAAAGGCTATATTCTCCAGTTTTTCCATTATGGACTATCTAAGCCTTTTTATATTAACAATTGAGATTATGACTAATCTAAATTCTGACACGGGTTAAACTCTTGCCTCCAAGAGCAGAATGCATTGACATCAGTGGTTATTGCTATCCTGGTATTTCTGATAAATGCTTTTTGAATATTATTGCCTTGGCTCTGGAGGGCCTTGTTCTCTGAGAGCTTTATTCAGAATTATTCACATTTCTACTGAAGTACTCCCTTAAGGTTATATAGACTGAAGAGGAAAGAAAAAATTGTCTTTAGGGACCATGAGGACTTATTGCTCTCATTTGTTCAGCCTCAAGGGCTCTTGTTTGGCTCCCAGTGAGCTATGTTGTTATGTCCAGAATGTATCACACACACACACACACACACACACACACACACACACACACACACACAGAGGGGGAGAGAGAGAGAGAGAGAGAGAGAGAGAGAGAGAGAGAGAGAGAGAGAGAGATAGGAGCAACCTGCACCTGCCATGTATTCTTATTTTCTTGCTTTGCCTGGAGTGGTGAATCCCTAGACCTGAGGCTTCAATAGTCTGGGGAACATTCTCCCCGACTGAGGTAACATTGATCATTTTAATTCAGTGGCAGGGATAAGGTAAGAACAGGCATTAGTACTCTGTCCTCAGTTCTGTATTTGTTTCCTTGTAGGTTTGGCTAATTGGATGGTCCATTGCTTTAAGAGGAAATGTAGCCTGTGATTTATTGAAATAACAAGGGTTTGTTCTTCCTGATTTGGGAACATGCAATTACTATGTATACGCAAAAAGACAAAAAAGACATTCTCACAAAACAAATATGAAGTTTTCATGTTTCAGCTCTAAATTTCTCTAACTTCTATTGTTTCCTGTCCCATTTTTTTTTGTGCTTGGGCAGGTTCTTCTGGGAAAGAATGAAGACTTTGGGGTTTGAATTAGACATGGGCTACAGCCACACCTCACCTCTTATGAAGTTCATAATCTTGAAAAATGCATTTAACTGAGAAATTTTAAATGTATTGTGTGCAATATAGCATTCTTAATTAATTTTGAATAGAGGGAAAGGGATATTAACAATGGCTATTTATGTAAGGTTTTTAGCCTGAGTCCCAGCATTATATTGTTAGGGTCGAGTCACCCTGAAGGAAGACCCCAAGAGTCAGTCTCTCATGTAAATCATAAAGGGAAAGCTTTATTTTCTACGTATACACAGGGCCGTCCAAACACACAGGTTCAGAAGCCCCGATGAACAATCGGGCTTAGATTATAAAGCTAAAAACTGCAAAATGGGGAGGGAGCAAGTGAGATTACAGAAGCAGATCGCATTGGTTAGTTTAGGTTGACCTTTAAAATAATTGGTGGATTTAAGAATATATGGCTCTTTTAGTGAAACTAAGAGGGGCAGGCAAAAGGACAACTATTAGTTAACTCTGTGGTTTTGACTGTTTTCAAGACTGGCTGGGTCACAATGGCCTGTCTTAGGAGAGTGTTTCCAGGCTAGAGATTAAATGTTTTTCTAAGCTAGGCCTGAGGTCTTTATGACCCCAGCTGAGGTTTGTGTGTTCTGTTTGTTTTGGGAATATAGATGATTTAAGCTCTATGGCCATAAACAGACATAACATTAGGCAGTATCTGTACAAGCTGACATAGTTTGTTGATGTACTAAGGCGGCGCATACAAAACAGGATGGCGGCGCAACCTCATGTATGTTTTTAGAAATTATTTGGGCTTTACATTCCCCCCTTTTGGTGTTGGAGATCTCTAATCTTAGAGATTTGAGTTGTTGGTAGTAAAGGCCTCATACTGTTGGCGAATAATCATGAGTTTGACATTGCCTATTTGATCATGAACAAAACCTATAATCCTATTAATCACATAGGGCCCTATGGTCACTGCGAGAAGCAGGAGTATTAGTGGTCCCGCCAAAGCAGTTAACAAGGCAGTCAACCATGGGGAATGGTTAAACCAAGATTCAAAAACACCTTGTTGAGCTTGGCGTTCTTTAGATCTTTGTTCTAACCTCTCCCTAAGTTTAGTCATGGAATCTTTAACAACACCAGAGTGATCTGTATAAAAGCAACATTGTTCTCTTAAAGCAGCACATAATCCTCCTTTTTTAAGGAAAAGTAAATTGAGTCCTCATCTGTTTTGTAGGACAACTTTGGAGAGGGAAGTTAGGGAGTTTTGAAGAGCCATAACAGATGTTTCTATGGCCTTCAAATCTTCATCCATTGTAGCTTATAACTGACTCATTTTTTGATTACTATGTACAATGGCTGCAGTCCCTGTGCCTATACCACCAGCAGCAGTTATTCCCATAATGATGGTTAAGGTAATAGTGACTGGTTCTCTTTTGTATCTAACCTGGCCTAATAACCTATCTTCTAATTCTATCCCTGAATGATAAAAAATCCGGGGTATAGACACCAACACACAAAAGTTAGCAGAGTTATTAAAGACCTTAGTAGACACGCAGGGGGTAATCCCAGTGTCACGTGCCCATTTCAAACCCATTGGAGGTTGAAGAAATTTGTCTTTATCCTGTGTCTGATAGACAATGGCACATAGAGGTTTTACTCGAAGGGGGGGGGGGTTCCCAATGCAGGTTCCTTGTCCTGTGACCTCAGATAAGGTGAGTTTATGGTCGGTGTCCCAATTACAAGACGCACCAGAAACAAGGGTGGTATAAGATCTATTTATAGCTATTTCTTCATAATATGGTGGTGAAGCAGACAGGCAGAGCCAACAGGACTGGGTAAGCTTAGCTTGAGTATGATTGAGAATAAAGTAAGCTCCTAATATGAGGTTATATAATCGGTCATCAGAGGCTATGAGGGAGGAGGAAGTGGTGGGAACTGGAGGATGAGGATTAGTGGACTTTAAAGGAGGGGTAGGCTCTAATTGTGGAGGAAGTTTTTCTTTAACTAAAGCGGAGTTGGGGCCTACTCTGATAGCTTTTTGTGGAGTCTGGGTTCTTTGTATAAGAATTAGACTCCCAGGTTGTAAGTTATACAGTTTGACTCCCCAAGTCCGTCTGGTAGACCATCTTGGGTATGTGTGGCCCAAGGTCTTGATGATAACTTGGCAGTAGGACTTATCTGACATAGGGCATCCATTTGGAGTCCATTTTACTTCTAAGTTGGGATCAGGAGTAGTCACAGACCATTTGGTTGCTATAGTTTCACATCCCCAAGTGGCACAATAGTATTGACCAGGGCTATTACAATATGGCTTGCCTGGGTTGGAAGCAGGACACATATAAATATGACGTCCTCTACAATTGGAGCATGCCAATGAGGGCATTAAGTCACAGGGGGATATCTGGAAGGAAGGTTCTCCTGCCCCTTCCCATGCCCGTAACAATTTTTTATCTTCCCACCTAGATAGAGTCCATCTCCAGGGTTGGTGGGGGTTGGAATTATCCCCCCCTAATTGGGCCCAGGGCTAGTAACCCTACGAACCTGAACCTTAAGAGGGTTGTCAGTCTTTTCCACAATCCATTCATGTTCAAACAGTTGAGGTGCAGGTTTGAGATGGGATGCATGGGTCCAAGAGGTGATGCCGTCAACCTTGACTGCTATGGGTGTAGTTAACAGTACCTGATAGGGTCCTTTCCAACGGGGCTGTAGGGTCTCAGTCTGATGTCGGCGGATGAACACGTAGTCTCTCACGTGGAAGTGGTGAGGTCCGTCGCCAGGCTGGTAGGCCGAGGAAAGTTGACGCCACAAAACTTGCTGGATCTGATCAAGAATCAAGAGTCTATCAGCCAAAGGGGTTTGGGGTATTTTTAAATCTTTAGGCCATGGACTGAGATTTCGTATGGGGGGAGGAGTACCATATAAAATCTCAAAGGGAGTTAGGTTAGGTGGTTTAGAAGTTGGAGTATTTTTTGCCCTAAACAGAGCATAAGGTAGGAGCATGGTCCAATCTTTTAGGCCAATCCCTTGGACTAATTTAGTTAAGGTCTCTTTAATTGTTCTATTCATTTTCTCTACCTGTCCTGAACTTTGGGGTCTGTAAGCACAATGAAGCTTCCAATCAATCCCCATTATCTTGGCCACTCCCTGACTTACCTGAGCCACGAATGCCGGTCCGTTATCAGACCCGATTACCTTTGGCATGCCAAAACGAGGAAATATCTCCTCCATCAGTTTTTTTACTACTATTTGAGCAGTTTCTCGCTTGGTAGGAAAGGCTTCGGTCCATCCTGAAAAAGTGTCTACAAAGACTAACAAATATTTAAATCCATATTTGGCAGGTTTTATTTCAGTAAAATCTACTTCCCAAAATTGTCCAGGTCGATCTCCTCATAACCTCATTCCCTCAACAAGTCTTGAGGGGTGAGGGTTAACAAGTTGACAAGCTTTACATTCCTTAGTGACTCATTCTGCCAGTCTTTGGACCTTAGATAAAGGTAGATTACTAGTGGTATGATGTCGAGCCAGTAGGCAGAGTTTTCTGATGCCCAAATGAGTTAACTTATGAACCTGTTGGAAATAGGCTAAAAGCTCCGGTTCCTCCATCAGATGGGGCTGTGCAGGAAGTTCAGGCGGCTCAGCTGCCTTCAGGGTTAGGGTAGTAGGAGCACTTAGGGCTGCTTGCCTGGCAGTCTCATCAGCGTGGTTGTTTCCCTTTATAATGGGGCTAGAGCCCTTTTGATGACTGTTGCAATGTACTATAGCCAATTTTTGTGGCAGCATAATAGCTGACAAAAGTCTAAGTATTTCCTGCTTATTTTTGATTTTTTTCCCAGCCGAGGTGAGGAGCCCTCTTTGTTGGTAGATAGCCCCATGAATATGTGCTGTAGCAAAAGCATATTGGCTATCAGTATAGATGGTTGCTCTTTTCTCCTTAGCCAACTCTAAAGCCTTAGTGAGGGCAATTAATTCTGTCCACTGTGCGGAAGAACCTTCCCTCAATCTTGTTGACCAGATAACCCGAGCCCCATCAGTAACCGCGGCCCCCGCATGTCTCTTACTGTTCAGCAAGAAACTGTTGCCGTCAGTGTACCAGGTTACCTTAGCGTTTGGGAGTGGCTGGTCTGTGAGATCTCGGTGCACTCCAGCTTCTTTGGCTAAGATCTCTTGGCAGGTGTGAAAAATTGGCTCCGGTGTTTCTTCAGGTAATAGAGTGGCCGGGTTGAGAGTAGTTGGTGGATCGAACATTATTCGGTCTTTATTAAGCAGGAGACTTTGGTAATAAGTAATCCCGGCATTAGAGAGCCATCTATCTGGAGGTTGATGAATGACACTCTCCAAAGTGTGTGGGGCTATTATAGTCAGCCTTTGTCCCAAGGTTAATTTGTCTGCATCTTTAGTTAGTATGGCAGCAGTGGCAATAGCTTTTAAACAGTGGGGCCATCCACTGGCCACAGAGGCTAATCTCTTTGACAAGTAGGCCACAGGCCGTTTCCAGGGACCAAGGGCTTGAGTTAATACTCCTTGGGCTATCCTCTGTTTTTCCTCAATGTAGAGAGTGAAAGGTTTATCCACATTGGGGAGAGCAAGGGCAGGGGCTGACAATAGAGCCCTTTTGATCTCATCAAAAGCCGGTTGTTGGTCTGGGCCCCAGGTAAAAGTGGCATCTCCCTTAAGGAGAAGATAGAGGGGGGCAGCCAGGGACGCGAATCCTGGAATCCATAGGCGACAAAATCCTGCAGTTCCCAGGAATTCCCGTAATTGTCTCCGGTTTTTGGGCAGAGGAATTTGTGTGACAGTCTTTTTTCTGGCCTCCGTGAGCCATCATTTCCCATCTTTGAGGGTGTACCCTAGAAAGATGACCTCCCTTTGACAAATTTGAACCTTTTTAGCCGAGGCTCGGTATCCCAATTTGGCTAATTTTTGTAAAAGTCCCCGAGTCCCATACATACAGTCTGTTTCTGAGTTGGCAGCCAGCAGAAGGTCGTCCACATATTGGAGAAGGGTTACCTTGGGGTGTTGGACTCGGAAGGCAGCCAAGTCTTTGTGGAGGGCTTCATCAAAGATGGTAGGTGAATTCTTGAAGCCCTGAGGGAGGCGTGTCCAAGTCAGCTGTTCTGTTGCTCCCGTGTCCGGATCCATCCATTCAAAGGCAAACAGAGGTTGGCTATCTTTGTGTAAAGACAGGCAAAAGAAGGCATCTTTTAAGTCTAATACCGTATACCAAGTCCTTTCAGGGCTCAGGGTGCTGAGCAGGTTATAAGAATTAGGCATTGTAGGGTGTATATCTTCCACTCTGTTGTTTACTTCCCGCAGATCTTGTACTGGTCTATAGTCTCCTGTCCCTGGCTTTTTGACCGGCAACAGAGGAGTGTTCCAGGCTGACTGGCATGGTATTAACACTCCCAGGCCAAGAAATTTTTGTATATGTCCTTTTATTCCCTGGTGAGCTTCCTTACTCATACAGTATTGTTTAATGAGGACTGGCGCGGCAGACGCCTTTAAGGATACCAACATAGGTGGCTGTGAAGTGGCAAGTCCTAGTCCAGCAATTTCAGCCCATGAATCGGGAAAATCTGTCAACCAATTTTGAGGAATAGATGGGGCTTTGGGTTGGATATAAAGTTGATATTCATCTTCTGTAGCCATGGCCAGTATAGTTGCCATGGGTTGACTCACCAGGGGGTTAAGGAAAGTTACTTGGGGCCCTTGAGGCTCAAAGGTTATTCTGGCTCTCTGCTTGGTCAGTAAGTCTCTTCCCATAAGGGGAGCCGGGCATTCTGGTATAACTAGGAAAGAATGTTGTACTTTCCCTTTTCCCAAATCCATAGTCCTCTTTGTAGTCCAAGCCTGATATCTACTGTCATTAGTTCCTTATTCCGCCTTTGTTCTCTTTTTTTTCCCTTACCATTTCTCTCTTTTCTCTTTCTAGCTCTCTCTCTCTCTCTTCTCTCTCTTTCTCTTTTCTTATCTCTTTTTCTTTCTCTGTCTCCCTTTTATAAAACACTTTCTCTGCTTCCTTCACTAAGTCTCTTAAGGTTGTATTTTGCAACCCATCTAAACGTTGTAGTTTTCCTCTAATATCTAGGGCTGATTGGGTTATAAAAGTCATGGCAATAGACCCTCTTAGCCCTTTATCCTGTGGATCGAAGGGTGTATATCTAGGATAGGCTTCCATTATTCTTTCTAAGAATGCAGAGGGTGTTTCATCAGGACCTTGATTAATCTCTCTTACCTTAGCCAAATTAGTAGGCCAACATGCAGCCGCCTTGAGACCTGTCATAAGAGTCTGACGATAGATGGACAGATGCTCCCTACCTTCAGGAGTGTCTGGGTCCCAGTCGGGGCGACGAAGGGGGAAAGCATCATCAATGAGATTTGGCCTCTGGGTGGGTATTCCACCTGGTCCAGGAACCAACTTCCTGGCCTCTGTGAGGATTTTCTCCCTTTCTTCTTGAGTGAACAGGGTGTTCAATAGTTGGTGACAATCATCCCAGGTGGGCTGGTGAGAATACATGAGCGATTCTATCAATGCAGTTATCCTAGAAGGATCTTCAGAAAAAGAGGTATTGTTATTTTTCCAATTTTACAAGTCGGAGGAGGAGAAAGGCCAATATTTCAGTGTTGGCATTTCTCCCCCGTGACCATTGTCTATCATTGGCCCATAGGGCCGGAGGGGAAGGGTAACAGCCACGTCTTGTGGGCTTTTTGCTCGCTTGCTCCGAGCCGCATGGGTCCCATGGGCCGGCCCACCATCGTCATCCGACGAAGAGGATTCCGGAGAGGCAGGCTGGGCCTGGGGAGAGGCAACTGGAGGAGGAGGAGCAGGTGCATACAGAGGAGGAGGAGTTTCTAGATCGAATTGAATCAGATCTGTTTGGGATTCTGGCAGGACAGGAGGTGGTAGAGGAGGACAGAGACCAGAAGGTGAAGATTGAGCCTTAACTGGCAAAAGGGTAGCCGGCTCAGGTGGAGCTGGAGGGAGAAAAGGTCTTACCCACTCTGGTGGATTTTCACAAAGATCTTGCCAAACCAGAATATATGGTTGTTGGTAGGGATGGCCGTAGCAACCGGAACGGAAGACAATGGTTTTCACTGCCTGAACCAGAGATAGGTGAAAAGATCCCTCTGGGGGCCATCCTACCTGGAAGGAGGGCCACTCTGAAGAACAGAGAGTTTGCCATTTTCCTTTTTTAATAGTCAAAGAAAGATTATGTGCTCTCTCCCTAATCTCCGACCAATGACCTAGGGTAAGGGTGAGAGGAGCAGATGTTACTTGTCCCATGTTATCAAAATAACCAACTTCCCACAGGAGTGTCAAGGGTAGAAAACAGGCAAAAAGTGTGAAGGCCACTGCAAACAGATAAACAGGAACGCGTGGAGGATGTCGACGGGGAGGAAATTCCACTGAGGAGAAAGGAGTCATTAATAATGAAGGTGCTGTAGAAAAAGAAAAGGAAGTTATGGCACCAGACACACGGACATAGACAATATCAAACACTAAAACTTAAAACCTAGGTATCAGTTATAAGCCGGCAAGAACTCAAAACAGCCCAGAACAACTTCAGGCAAAATTACTCCGCGGAGATGTGACTTGTGGCCCAAACCAAATCCCGGAACAACATCAGGAAGAGGGAACGATCCAAGGGCTCACGCACCTTGAACCACAGTGCCACGGGGATCACAACACTCACGCATTTTGTTCCCAGCCACTTCAAATTAAAACATGAGCGCTCACAACCCGGGAATGAAATGAAACCACAAAACAAAACATAAGACAACAGACAAAATTTTCACGACCGTACTTACCGCGAGAGGCTCCTCGGCCGTTGGGGTCCCCCTCCAAGGGAGACGATCCCGGATGAGCCCCCAAATGTTAGGGTCGAGTCACCCTGAAGGAAGACCCCAAGAGTCAGTCTGTCATGTAAATCACAAAGGGAAAGCTTTATTTTCTACGTATACACAGGGCTGTCCAAACACAGGTTCAGAAGCCCCGATGAACAATCGGGCTTAGATTATAAAGCTAAAAACTGCAAAATGGGGAGGGAGCAAGCGAGATTATAGAAGCAGATCGCATTGGTTAGTTTAGGTTGACCTTTAAAATAATTGGTGGATTTAAAAATATATGGCTTTTTAGTGAAACTAAGAGGGACAGGCAAAAGGACAACTATTAGTTAACTCTGTGGTTTTGACTGTTTTCAAGACTGGCTGGGTCACAATGGCCTGTCTTAGGAGAGTGTTTCCAGGCTAGAGATTAAATGTTATTCTAAGCTAGGCCTGAGGTCTTTATGACCCCAGCTGAGGTTTGTGTGTCCTGTTTGTTTTGGGAATATAGATGATTTAAGCTCTATGGCCATAAACAGACATAACATTAGGCAGTATCTGTACAAGCTGACATAGTTTGCTGATGCACTAAGGTGGCGCATACAAAACAGGATGGCGGCACAACCGCATGCATGTTTTTAAAAATTATTTGGGCTTTACAATATAGCAATTATCAGGTGGTCATCCTCACTATTGTCTACCAGGTGAGCACAGGAACGTGAGTCCGTACTGTCTTTGAGGTAGAATTCCCACATCCCGCTGATGAGTTCCTATTCTCTTCCCTTCTCAAGTGCTGAAGACCATCTTGTTGGCTTTCTTCCATTTCCCTTTCTCTTTTTCTTTATTTCAGTAATGTCCTGTTAGTGAAGTGACACAAGAAAGGCATCACCTTAGGCACACAATTTAAAAGCATACCTAAAAGCCTAGCCATCAAGGAAACAATTTCATGCTGTCTGTTAATAATACAAAATGATGTCATTAAGATATGTGTATCAACAAAGCAGGGAGCACCCTGCTTTGCACTAGTGTTAGATGCCGTCATTCACTTCACCCTAATCATGCTCCTGGGAGAGTGTTTCTACTTCATTCTTTAAACAGGTCAGAGTGTGAGCTTAAGCTTGCAGTCACAATACAGCTATGAACACTACCATTTGCTCATCAGTCCTATGACAGCTGGACCCAGAACTGTTCCCATTTTTTCTCTGGGGTGAGAAGGCTGATTGCTCCTGAGACACATGGCTACCAGCCCTCAGACCACTGCTGCTTATTGTTGCCACTTCCCTGCAATTCCATCACGTTGACCAGAGAAGTTGCTGTCCCCTTGTATCTCAAGAAACACATTTCCTCAGGACTACACTTGTATTCTTTACCCTAGTTATTTGTCAGAGAATTAACATTGGCTATTATCTTAAAGAGTAAGTTCTTAAAGAGTAATAATGCAATTCAGTGACTTTCAAAGGCAAAATCATTAAAGTATTTGGTGATATTAATTTTACATTTTTAATATTAGTTTAAACATTTTCCTTTTGTTTGCATTTCTTTCTTGGTGAATATATATATATATATATATATATATATATATATATATATATATATATATATATATATATATATATATATATATATATATATATATATATATATATATATATATATTTACCATATCATTTGTCTGCTTGTCTACTGAATCTAAAGTTTTCCTTAACAGTTTGCACTGGGAATTTTTATGCTAATGTTAACTCCTACAAATGTTGTGCACATTTGGCTTTTCATTAGGGGTGATGAAGATATTTTATTATTTTGTGAAAAGCTGTATGCTTTTAAACAATACTCCAAACAATTTAACCGTGTACAGCTTTGGTAACTAATTTTATTTTCTTTCAGAGTGAAGAAGAATCTTAACCGGGTCACTACTCACATCTTAACACCATTTCTTGAATAATCTTGGAATTCTCAAATAATTTCATTATTTAAACTTTTAATTCAGAATAATTGTAGACTCACATGAAGTTGCAAAATGCAATGCAGAGAGAAATTATGTGACTTTCACTCAGTTTCCTCCAATGGGATCCTCTTACAAACCACAGTAGAATACATCAACCATCAACCAAGGTGTTGTCACTGATAAATACAAGCACGTCAGTCAACACAAGGCTTTCCCTTGTTATCTTTGTGGTATCACGGACACCCTCCCACACATCCACCCTATTCTCCACTCTTGGCCACTGCTACTCTGTCTTTCTAATTCTGTCATGTTTGGAATGTTACATAGATGGAATCCTATGTTATGTAACTCTTTGAGACTTTTTTTTCACTCAGTAAAATTTTGAGATCCACCTAACTTGTATATACTAGTACTTGATGCCTTTTTATTTCTATTATTCCATATTATGAATATACTATAATTTGTTTAACTGTTTACTATAAGGGTACCTGGGTGACTTCTAGTTTCTAGGTATTAATAATAAAGGTCTAAACAGTATGTACAGGTTTTATGTGAAAGCTCTTTTCATTGCTCTGGAATGCTCTGGGATGAATGCTCAGAAGTTTAGTTACTATTCTCTCTCTCTCTCTCCCTCTCTCGATATACAGATATGCATTGCACAGTTATATTCTAAAGTGCCTGAAGTATTTCACATTCTTACCAAAAACAGATGACTGAGGTTCTGTTCAATACAGCTAGCACTTGGTATGCTCACTCTTTTATTTGTTGTGCCTTATGTATAGTAATGCTGTCTTATTGTGATTAACATTGCATTTTGTTAACAGATAATGTTAGTAAATGCATTTTCTTTTTGTTAGATGTTTTTATTTTTTATTATTATCATTTTTTGAAGAACAAATAGCAATGACAAATTAACAGGACAGATTTGATAAATTAATACATTACAAACTGTTTTCATATTGCTTTGGTGTCGTACAAGGTGCATACATGATATTATACTTACAGGTATTATTATAGCAGATGTATCTAATCAATGAATGAAGAGAGTATAGCTACATACTTATCTTATTTTTTATAGCTGAATTATATCAAAGGTTCAATAATTAATACTTTCTATCTTGTTATCTCTTAGTGTTTGTCCATAGTACTAGAAGCTGACATAATATCTTGTCCAACCATTATTAGTGCAAATCTTGCTTCTCATAGAATTATGCAGAAGCATGGCATATTTATCCTAACTGTACTGTTTATATACACACATCATGATTCTTCCTTTGTATATCCTTTTTTTTTGTCTAGACCTGTCAAAGATGGGCACTCCATTTTCATTGAACCATTATAGGTGCCTGAACTTGGTGACAGAATCAAACACAGTCCACCAGTTCAAAATAATAGTGAGGTATCTGAAGAAGTGGTTGACTATAGCCATTTACAACTCAACTTATTATTATGGCCCCACGTTATATACCTCATTTTTATACATTTGTGCTGGATGGTTAAGACCGAGATAGAGCAAGAATGATATACCAGAAGATGTAGCTTTTGTTTCTGATGAGGTCAGTGAAGTCCCCTCAGGGTTTATCTTGTAGTCCTGTACCTTATTCTGTAAATCTTTTGTCTGTGTCATCCATGTGGATGACTCATGACCAATGCTTGATCAGTTTGCTCTCGGTGAAAGCCTGAGAGAAAGTTTTCTCTCCATGTGACTCTCCTTAGGCACACTATACATCATCGATCACCTTCCTCTGTGGCTCCATAATCTCCTTGATCAGAAAATTTAGGGCATAACTGAGTTTCATGATGTTACAGTACAGGTTCTCCTATGTCCTGAGTCTTCACTGACCTTGAAAGGCTAGGGACAAAATGTTGGCTGGCCTTGTGGCTCTTCTATTTCTCCAACTTTGATCTGTGAACTTAGCTTGTTAACCATCCAGAAGAAAAGCTGATTAGTATTCTTCAGCATATGCTGTTCAGTTTGCTCTAACTATCTGACTCAATTGTTTTTATTTGTTGCTGTACATTTCTATTTGTATTTCTTCTTTTGACTTCTTATACTAGGGAGACTATAAGATATTTTCACATGTGTGTCTGGTTTATTTCACTGACAGTATATGTTCAAGTGGCATCCACTTTAATGCAAATGCTTCAAGTTTATCATTCTTTATAGGTGAGTAATACTCCATTGTATAGAAATACTACATCTTTTTCAACCATTCCTCATGTGATGGACATCTTGGTTGTTTCCAAGATTTTGCTATCACAAATTGTGCTGCTATAAACATAGGTACACATATATCACTTTGATATAATGTTTTCAGTTACTTTGGAAAAATTCCCAGTAGGGAGATAGCCGGCTTGAATGGGATTTCCAGTCCTACTCTTTTGAGGAGTCTCCACACTGATCTCCACAATGGTTGTACCAGTCTACATACCCACCAGCAGTGGAGAAGTGCTCCCTTTTCCCCACATCCTCTCCAACATTTGTTGATGGCTTATTTCTTTATGATAATTTCTTTCTGGAGCGAGATGATATCTCATTGTTGTTTTAATTTTCATTTCACGGATGGCTAGCTATGTCGAGCATTTCTTCATATGCTTACTCGCTTCTTCAATTTTGTCCTCTGAGAAGTGTGTATTCATCTCAGATGCCCATTTCTCAATTGGGTCTTTAAATTTGAGGGCCCTGTGATATCTTAGTTCTTTTATATATTCTAGACAGCAGACCTTTTTCTGGTTGATTATTAGTTAGGATTTTTTTCAAAATTTGTGGGTTGCCTTTTCAGTTTGTTGACAATTTCTTTTGACGTGCAGAAGCTCCTCAGGAAGAGTTGATCCCGGTTGCTGATGCTTTCAAGTGTTTCCCATGGGAATACATGTTTGTTCATGAACTCTTTGTCTAATCCTTTGTCTTTAAGAGTTCCCCCTAATTTCTCTTCCAGGAGATTGAGTGTTTCTGTTTTATAATGTTTAGATCTTTAATCCATTTGGACTTTAACTTAGTGCATGGTGATAGACCTGGATCAAGTTTTAGTTTTTGGCATGTAGAGAGCCAGTTTTTCCAGCACCATTTGTTAAAGAGGCTATCTTTCTTCCAGTGAGCTTGTGTAGCCCCTTTGTCGAAGATCAGATGGCTGAGTGTGTTCGTAGATGCTTCTGCATCTTTTAATCTATTCCATTGATTCTCAGGTCTATTTCATTCCCAATACCATGTTGATTTTATCAGCGGCTTTGTAGTATAATTTCAAGTCAGGAATTGTGATGCCTTCTGCGTTGTCTTTGTTAGACAAGGTTGCATTTGCTATTCTAGGTCATTTGTGGTTCCAAATAAATTTTAGGAATGATTTTTCTAGGTCTGGTAGGTATGTTGGTGGCAGTTTGATAGGGATCGCATTAAATCTGTACTGCAATTTTAGGAGTATGGCCATCTTCACAATGTTGGTTCTTCCTATCCAGGAGCATGTAATATCTTACCATTTTCTGAAATCCTCTATAGTCTCTTTTCTCAGGGTGTTGCAATTTTCCGTGAAAAGATCTTTGACTTCCTTGGTCAAGTGAATTCCAAGGCATATCATTTTCTGTGGTGCTATTGTAAAAGGTATTGTTTCTATTGCTTCCCTTTCAGTGTGCTTGTCATCTGTGTAGAGGAATGCTATTGACTCTTGAGTATTGATTTTTGTATCCTGCTATGCTACTGAATTTCTGTATCAGTTCTAGTAGTTTCTTGGTGGAATTTTTGGAGTCTTCCAAGTAAAGTATCATGTCATCTGCAAATAGTGATAATTTAACTTCTTCTTTATCTATTCTTATACCTTTTATTTTTCCCTCTTGTCTAATGGCTGTTGCTAATGATTCCAAAACTATATTGAATATGAGAGGTGATAGAGGACATCCTTGTCTTGTACCTGATTTAAGAGTAAAAGATTTCAGCTTTTCACCATTTAGGATTATATTAGCTTTTGGGTTGTCATAGATGGCTTTTATCAAATTAAATTAGAGTCCTTCTATTTTAATATTCTGTAGGACTTTGAACATGAATGGGTGTTGGACTTTTTCTAAATCTTTCTTTGAATCAATTGAAATGATCATGGGGTTTTTAGATTGCAGTCTTTTAATATAGTGTATTACATTTAGAGATTTTTGAATATTGGACCATCCTTGCATCCTTGGGATGAATCCTACATGGTCATGGTGTATGATCTTCTTGATGATTTGCTGTATTCTATTTGCCAGGATTTTATTGAGTATTTTTTGCATCTGTGTTCATGAGAGACATTGGCCTTTAGTTCTCCTTTTTAGTTGTGTCTTTACCTGGTTTTGGAATCAGTATAATACTTGTCTCCAGAAATGATTTTAGGAACACTGCTTCCTTTTCCATTTCATTGAAGAGTTTGAGGAGTGTGGGTTATATCTTCCATAAATTTCTTGTAGAATTCAGCTGTGAATCCATCAGGACCTGGACTTTTCTTTGTCAGTAGGCTTTTTATTATGTTTTGTATTTCATTGGCTGTCATGACTTATTGAGAGTTGTTGTATCTTCTTGGTTCGGTTTTGGTAATTTGTACCTTTCAAGAAATCTGTCAATTTCTTCTGTGTCTTCTATCTGTGAGAGTAAAGATTCTCGAAGTAACTATTGATAATCTTCTGAATTTCCGCTGTGTCTCTGGTGATTTCACCCTTTTCATTCCTTATTGCTTGTACTTGAATTTTCTTTTGCCTCTTTTTGATGGGGTTGGCTAGAAGCTTATCAATTTTATTTAGATTTTCAAGGAACCAAGTTTTCGATTTGTGGATTCTTTGAACTATTTTCATTATCTTAATTGAATTAATTTCTGCTCTAATCTTTATGATTTCTTCTGCTCTGGGTTTCATTTGCTCTTCTTTTTCCAGTTGTCGAAGGTGCAACATTAGGGTGCTAATTTGTTCCCTTTCTGTTTTCCTAATGTGTGAGTTGATAGCTATGATTTTCCCTCTGAGAACTGCTTTCATCGCATCCCATGAATTCTGGGAAGTTGTACTTGAATTTTCATTGAATTGTAGATATTGTTGAATTTCTTGTTTAATTTCTTCAGCAACCCATTGATTGCTGAGTAGAATGTTGTTTAATTTCTGTGAATTTGGCGGGTTTCTCTGGTTTCTTTTGTTTAGTTTCTGTTTCATTGCACTGTGGTCAGATAATATGCATGGAATAATTTGTATTTTCTTGCATATACTTAGGCATGACCTCTGGACTAGTATGTGGTCTATTTTGGAAAATGACCTGTGTGCAGCTGAATAAAATGTGTATTCAGCTGTGGTTGGGTGGAACACTCTGTATATGTCCACCAGGTCCATTTATTCCAAGCTCTGGTTCATTCTGCTACTTCCTTGGTAATTTTTGTCTGATTCATCTATCTTTTTGAGATAAGAGGGTGTTAAGGTCTCCTGTTAAGATTGTGTTCTTGGTTGTTAGGTTTTTCATGTCCAATAATATTTGTGTTACATAGTTGGGTGCTCCTGTGTTTGGTTCATAGACATTTATGAATGTTACTTCTTGCTCTTGAATTTTTCCCCTGACCAATATATAGTGACCTTCTTTGTGTCGTTTGATCCTTTTTGGTTTGAAGTTGAGACTGTCTGACAACAGAATTGCTACTCCTGCTTTTTTCTGAGGTGCTGGGGCATGTAGTATTGTCTTCCATCCTTTGACTTTGAGCCTATGAGTGTCCTTTTGAGTTAAGTGTATTTCTTGTATACAGCATATTGTTGAATTTTGTTTCCTAATCCACTGTGCCAGTCTATTTCTCTTCATTGGTGAATTGATTGCATTTACATAGATTTTTATAATTGAAATGTGTTGACATATAATTGTCACATTTACCTGCTGTTGTTTACGCCTTTTTATCCTGTGCTTAATTGCTTGCCCTACTTAGTGGATTCCCTCCATTCTCATTCGTGGAGTTCTGGTCATTGTGGTCTCTCTCTAGAACATCTTTCAGTAGTCTGTGTAGGGATGGCTTTGTCATCATGAATTTTTTTTTGTTCTTTGTTGTATACGTATTTCTTGTCTCCATCAAACTTGAAAGAGAGTTTGATAGAGGAATTGAAGAAATCTGCTCCATGATCTCCTTGCCTGCATCGTTTTTGTAGAGAAGTCGGCCATGATTCTGATGGGTTTTTCCATTGAATGTGATCTGCTTCTTCTCTCTAGCAGTTTTCAGTCTATTTTTATTGTGTTGGATTTCTGGGATCTTGACTATTAAATTTCTCCGTGTGTTTTTACTTGGGTTGAAGTTATTTGGTGTTCTGTATGCTTCGTTGACCTGAATTTTGGGTTGTTTCCTCATATTTGGGAAGTTTTCATCAATTACTTCTGCCCACATTGTTTTTCTATAGTTTGTATTGACTCCTTCAGTCTCATTTATGCCAATTAATCTCACATTGTTCATCTTGGTGTCATCTTGCAGGTGATGGATTATTTTTTCCTGCATTCTCGTTGTTTTTAAGAGATCCTTTCTTACCTTTTCATTGTAGTTCATATATGAATTTATTTATGTTATTATTGTTTTAGATTTTGTACATCAAAAGACAATGTTGAGAAGTTTGATATTTTTTATTAACATTAAATAAATATTAAAAATTCAGATGTGTAACATAAATAAATATTCAGTACTTAAAATAAATAAATAGCTCAGCATATTAAAGCACGTGTATCCAGGTGCAAAGGCCATGGGTCAGATGCCCCAGGCTGCTGTGCCGGCCCAATCCCTGGGGTGCACTGAGTTGGAAATTAAGACTGGGCATGGTGGCATACACCTGTAATCCCAGCTCTTGGGAGACTGTACACAGGCGAATCACTATGAATTCAACCTACAGTGAGACTCTGAATACCCTGTAGACCCTTCCCTAAAATAAAAAAATAAACAAGGAAATAAATAAATAAATATCCTCTGAATTAAATGCCTGTTCATATCCTTTGTCTATTTCTAAAAGGACTGTTGTTAATTTATTTCTGGATCTTGAATAGCTTATATATTCTAGATGCTAGAGGCTTTATATATTCTAGATGTTTCAAGAGATATATGAGAATAATTTTTATCAAGAAATAGATAAAAATATATGTTTTTTAATATCACAGAGTACTACTTAGCCATAAAGAAGGACAGGCTTGAGACTTTTATAGTTGAATGGATACATCTTAATAAAAACCAAACTGTTCAATATATACTATGAATTAAAAAACTTTTCAAAAGAAAAGAGACTAATCTTGAAATTGGATACATTGATCAAATAGTATGGGATGGGGAAACCACAAACATATGTAGGGATTCTCCATACCCACTGGTATTTTAAAAAGGCACACAATCAATTCAAAAGAGGAAGAGCAGAGTTTTAAATAAATGAAGTCACAATCATTAGACATCCATGAGGTGAGTTTGAAGGGAAGCCTGTTGGCCTAAGTGCCATATTTGATAGAAAACTAGTAAGTCAAAACGGATATCAGACTTAAATGCAAACTGTAAAAATATAGCAATTTTAGGGGAAAAAACTCTTGTGGGTCTGAGAGGCAAATGCTCTGTAGATGTCATTATCAAATTCTCAAGTTCAGAAAGTTCTTTTCTATTACTATTTTTCTTAGTGATTTTATGATGAAAAATATTTTAGTTTTTTTTTTTGTAATTTTTTTAGAGAAAGGTATGCAAGATGTTCTGGGTGTCACTACCAGATCTGACTCATAGTAATCTACCTGTTTACAGTTTCCCAAGATCTGGGATTACAGGCACGCCTCACCACACTCAGTTTGAATTGCTGTCTCAGCATGCCCTGGGGCAGGGCTAGCACAGCAGGCCCAGGGATTGAACCCCCAGCCCTGTGTCTGCTTGCAGATGCTTTACTCCACTGAGCTCTTTGGTCAGTACAAAATACTTCAATTTAGTAAGATGCATTTTTTGCAATAATTGATACAGTCATATGAGTTTTCTTTAGCATGTTGATATGAACGATTGCTTTACTTAATTTTCAAGTGTTGAAATCACCTTTCCATTCCTGGCAAAAACCTTTGTCAGTAGAGTATGATGATCTTAACATATTACTTGGTTCAACTCGCTATTTTTTTCTCAAAGATTTTTATTTATACTAATGAAGAGTATTGGTTTGTATTAGTATTGTCTTTTTCTGGTTTTCAAATCAAGGCAATGTTCATATCATGAAATGAATTTATAGATTCTTCTTCTATTTTCTAGAAAAGATTATGTAGAATTAGCATCATTCTTTTAATGTTATTAACAGTTCCCACTGCAATCATCTAGGAAAGGAGATTTTTGAGAGATTACTTTAATAATGAATTCAAGTCAACAATTTCTGACATTGCCACTTCTATGTATAACCCACTACTGTTATGGACTACTGGATTATATTGGATTATTTTGTTGAGTTCACACACCTACAATGCTTAAATGGTAAGGAAATACCCATCTCTGACAAAACTAAACAAAAAAAGGGATACAAATGAAGGATCATTTTGTATTTGTATATACAAAGTAGTGAGGATAGATTTACAGCTACTTTCTCTTAATTCAATGAAAAGAAAGATTTGTACTAAGTGTTTGGATAGCATGTCGGCATCTTTTTTTTTTTTTTTTTTTGAGACAGGGTCTCACTATGCAGTTCAGGCTGGCCTTAAACTCACTTTATAGCTCAGGCTGGTCTCGAACTCACAACAATCCTCCTGCCTCAGCCTCCCGAGTGCTGGGATTACAGGCCTGCGCCACCACGCCCGGCTTGCATCTTGTACTATGAATAACCACTGCGAAGACAACAATATGCAATGGAATAATTATTGGAACTGTCCTATTGTCTCATTGCTACTTGTTTCTCAGTATAATTAATAAAAATAGAAAAAAAAAGAGTGTTGGATAGATATTTGTATCAGTAAAGATAAAAAAGTTAGACAAAAATGAATTAAGTTTTAAATAGTTATTGGGCTACTCGAATTATATATTGCATATCATGTGAATTGTGTTGGTTTGTATTCTTTTAAGAATTGATCAATTTCATAGAAGCTATTCTATTGATATGTATAGAGTTGTTCATAGAATTTTCTGTTTATCTTTAAAAATTTACAGATAAGTATATGTGTCTATATAGTGCAAGTTAATATTTAGATAATTTGCACAATATGAATGATTAAATCAGGATAATTAATATATCCATCACCTTGCCCTGTTATGATTTTGATATATGAAAAACATTTTACCAACTATAGTCAATTTTCTGTGCAAGAAGTCACTAAAAAGTTATTCCTCCTGTGTAAATAAAACTTTGTACCCTTTGTCCAACAGCTCCTCTTTTTCCAATCTTCATTCCCAACCCCCAGCTTCTGAAAACAATCACCTATCAGTGACTTTTAGTCAGGTACAATGTGATAATTTTAATATTATTTTTGTAAAACTTTTACTAATCATTGTTATGTAGAAGTGCAATGGAGTGTTGGCTTTCTCTTGTCATTTCTTTTATCTCTTCTATTACTTCTAACAGCTTTTGTGTTTCTAGGCCTCCCGACACATTATTCTTCTAGGATTTTTTTATCTCATTTTTCTTTATATTATTATTTTCTGCTTTGCTTCAATCCATTGTCTAGAATTTCTAGAGATATAAAAATGGTAGCATTGGGAGTATTATTTCCATTAGATGAGTGTCACTGTGGACAGTGTAAGAAAAGTACAGGGTATTGACATCAAGGATTAAAGCATCCAAATTATAAGACTATCACTGAAGAATTCATTACAATTTTTAACCCAGACAGAAGTACTGGTATTCTCAGTAATTTTAAATATTTTAGTTCAATATTTCATGATCAGCGACAATTTCAAAATATTGGGAAAACTTTGGACACCACCAGAAACAACATGAAGAAACAAGTCTTTATTCTGTCTTTAACCCTACTATGACACATACACAGGTATGTATCTCCACCCTTGAATGCTGTGTTAGAACTGGAAAAGTCCAGAAAACATAAGCCCATAGCTGCTGGCAGGGTAATGTGAGCACACATTTATTTACTGAATTCCTCAAGGTCTGGTTATATTATCATCTTTGTGACATCAGCGATTTCTTGGACAATTAAACAGGACTCCTTTTTCTAGTCAGTGTAAACTAACAAGGCTCTTTCTGATGCTCCTGAACAAACCTGGGCTGGCACACACAACGCATCCTTTCAGTTCAGTGACGGCTCCTTGCATTTTTGCTGGTCTGGTCTGTTCCATTTCTTCACAATTTTGGCTAATACTTCTAAAGCATGTGAATGTAGCGATTCAGACTCAGCGATGTCCATTAACTCTGCCATGGAGGAATTTCTTGCTTAGAAGCAATTTAAGCTGTTTTTTCTCTTCCTAGCTGCTTCACTCAATCAACAGATTTCCTTTTACTTATGTATTTCTGGGATCAAATTGACAAATTCCTTTCAAGTGCTCATTTTGCCTTAGCATTCAATTTACCTCTGGCCCCTTAAACATTTTGCTGGTTATCCACTTGGCAAATCATTTAGCAATTTCCTCTTGAAACTGCTCTGGCAGTGGTAGGGTTCAAAGGCATAACTAACTGCAAATGAGACTCTAACTACACCAGAGACTGCATGTCTGTTTCACTTACTTGCTTTAAAAAAGACAGGAGTTGAACTTTGCTTTGAAATAAAATGATAAAATTATACATTTAGCTTTCTTTCCTTTCCTTTTGCTGAGGATTTCAGAACACTATTCCTGAAGTGCAAATGTATGTTAATGTATGCTGCTGCAATCATTATAATTTTAAAATTAAAGTATTCACAAAGCCATACCATTAACTTTTTAACACTGGTGTGAATATATGTGCTTGTAAGATGAGTCAGCTTTCAGTAATTTGTGTTTAAAATCTGAGAGTTGAATTAATGAATATTTTCAATGCTCACTGGAAAAAACTGAGTACACATATGGCTAAACATTTTTTATGAAGATTCAATTACGGTGACTTTAATTTGGAGACTGAATTTTATTTTGATTATCTTATGGTCATCTTCAATGTGTTTAGAGAATTTAGGCTAAACATAATTCACATGAAATTGATCAGTCTTCAATTTTTCCTTCAGTAAAATATGAGAATTATGAAGTTATAGCATTATGAAATTGAGCACAGTTAATTGTTTGGGATTTTCTTGCTTGAGGAAGTGTCTGCCTTCCTCAATATACTTTAGAACTTTGGTCCTTGTTTTTGTCCTTATCTTGCCAGCAAAGTCCCCATTTGAAAACAAAGATCTGGTAAAAGGAATATACTCTAGTTTGTGTAAGAAAATGAATTCTACAGATGGCTGGAAGCCATGCAAATCACAAGGCAATGATACATGTTTATCTTTGTCATTCAGGAGCTGGAATATGATGTCTCCAAGACATCATTTTTTGAACAGTCTTCCTCAGATTGGAAAAGAAAAACGGGAATGACTGACGATTGTACATAAGAAGGGGAGAGTTTTAGTGAACTAGAGGACAGAAGAGCAAACTTAGACTGCAAATGTTCACAGGGATGAAAGCTTTGAAAAAGTTTACACTGAAACTGCATAAGTAATATTCTCACAGATTTAATTTTTATCCCTAAATATTTCCATTTTTCACTCTAAAGCTTCTGTAAAGTGGACTTATACTTAAAACTTGCAAGTGTGTTGTGAAGAATGAAACCACGGAGCAGTGAAGGGAAAGGTGTGAGATGCTATCCTCGCTGCTGTCCACACTGACTACACTCCTGAAGACCATTTGAAAGGAGCAGTGATTTCCTGAGCTGCATGTATGCAAGAATGGAAAGAATGGATGGAATTTTAGGGCAGTGCTGAGAATCCAAAGGGGCTACTGCTGGGTCATCCTGGATGTGCTCTGGGGGCGGGTGGGAGGAAGGGGATGTGTGCCACACAGCTGAGTATGCCCTTCAGTGAGCATTTTCCTGAGAACCTATCTTGTTTCTTTCAGACATGCTTCCCTTGTTGGATAGAATTATTCTGGTTATACTAAGAAAATGTGATTTTCCCTTATCCTAAAGGAACAAGTTCTAATGATAATTTCTTTTCTAATACCCTTCCTACTCTAGATATAATTTGAAATGGGCTCTTGATGATTAAGGTCTTTAGAATTTAATCTTTATTGCAGGTTGTAATCATAGGTATCCTATTTGTAGCATCCCTTCTATAAATTGGATAGTTAAACATTTGTAGGGTAATTTTTGTTATCTACAAGTCATGTTATTTAACTTTGCCCTTGGTCTTACATTTTGACATTAAAAACTACATGGGGGCATGCACGCATCACATATATATTTAAAGGCATATGTATGTAGTAAAATGGGTGCATCCTATAATGGGTGTAAGGGTAAATGTCGTACTTTTTGTAGAAGCCATTTCAGATCTGAGGATTTATGTGCCCAAGGGCTGTGAATTCCCAGAAATTTTCTTTTTCATTTTTGGGGTAAAGAGGGGGTGCTATACCAGCTATCAAACTCATGACCTTGAACTTGCAAGGCAGACACTTATGCCACTGAGGTATATCCCTGGCCCTGAAATTTTCTACCATAAATACAAATTTTATATCAGAAATTTTGTCTGGAGAGAGATCCTTTTATAGCTTTTATCTGATTATCAAAGGTACTCATGACCAAGGAAAAGATCAAGAAGCTTTGAAACAGGATATCTCCTGGAGTTGTTGCAGAATCCAGTGGTCTATTTAAACAGAGAAAGGTCAAGCTAATTTAACACAGAAATTTACAAGTCAAGGATATTTCATGCTTGAAGGTGGGGTTGGAGGCTAGCTGGGGAAAGACAGATATGTGTGTGTTCAGGCTGACAATTTTTTATTTTTATTTTTTGCTTTTTGCTTTTATTCAAGTACAGTTAACATGCATTAACAGAGATTCTTGAAATACTTTATTTTGTTGCTTGGGATTTAAGATGATGTATTTCAAAGATTTATTTCTAAGACAAGCAATGATATTTTAATACAGTTCAAGAACTCAAAATAACTTCTATTTGTTTGATTCAGTATGCTTTTTGTCAGCCTTCTAAATTTCTTTTGTGTCTTTGAATATTGCCATGGCTTGTGTGACCCAGTCAGTATGTAGAAATAAATAAATGTATAGGTACTTTTGATCAGAACTTGGAAAGTTATTGTGCTTTCTGTTTATGAGAAATGCACAAGTTATCTTCCATTTCTGTTCTCCATGCCAGTGCGAGTTCCCCTCTATCAATGTCATTGCCTTTGGTCAGGTTGGCTTGTACAGAGGCTTTCTGATTGATTTTCTGACTTCTGGTTTAGCTCTATGAGTATCTATCCACTATGAATATAGGGGACACTTCTCCAATGTAAATCTCAAAGGAATTTCACAAATTTCCTGATGAGGTGCCAGCCAAATAGCTCAGTGGATTAAAGTACCTGAAAACAGGTACTGGAGATGGGGGTTCGATCTTTAGGCCTGCCGTGCTGAGATGGCAATGGAGACTGGGTGTGGTGGTGTGTGCCTGTAATCCCAGCTCTCGGGAGGCTGTAAACAGGTGGATCACTACAAGTCCAGTCTAGTAGTGAGACCCTGAACACCCTGTAGACCCCTCCCTTAAAAAAACCCAAAATACCAAATTTCTTGGTGATTGAGAGCCCTTACTTAGTACACATGAAGCTCTTCATGAAAAGGTTTGTGTGACTCTCCCATCCTCACTTTCCAGTACTTTCCTTTAATTCTATCATTAGACATAGGATGGGCACAAAATTTCTGTATCAGTTACAATATTCTGTAATTTCATTAAAAATCCACATGATTATCAGTAGGAAATGTGCCCAGGATTTGAGAGTATATTACGAACTTGGTATCTCATGTCACTGCAAGTAAATTATATGATAGAGGCATTATTATGAGGCAAAGAAGGCTAAGACACTTGGTGAAAGGTCTGCTTAGAGTAAGTGGAAGTGAATGAGTCCAAGCCTAAATCTTTCTGGCTCTTTCTACATATTGTCTGTGCTTGAAATATTTTTCCTTTCCTTCATAGTAACTTTTTGAAAATATAACCTAACCATTACTATTTCTTCAGAACATTCTAAAATATTCTTCCCCATTATGATTTTTATTTCTTTGTATTTTGGGTCTACAGGGTGTTCAGGTTCTCACCACTAGATCAGACTTGTAGTGATTCTCCTGTTTATAGCCTCCTTAAAGTCAAATATAGATAACTTAAATTATGCCTACTTACACAGAAAATAACCACCATCCAATACGTTTTTGCATCTTAATATGTTTAGTTCAGCAGCCTGTAAGGAAGTTCCTGGGCACCAGCTGGGGTTATAGTCTCCTCTCATGCACACGTCCATCCCTGTCTATCCTAATATGGTGTGCCTACTTCTGATTTAGTACTAAGCAAATTCTATTGAATCACACTTTTTGACAAGACAAATTTCTTCGAGAGCAGGCATTTTGGCTGTGTCTACATGTCCCTACAAAGCCTCATGGAGTTATACCTGTGGGTCTTTTTTCAGAGGTAGCTAGGTCTAGAACATGTAATGCTGGGATTGATTCACAGTGCAAGGCAAGATTCAGGACACTAGGATTAAGAATGTGAGTGCTGCCCACCCCTAACCAGCCTGATGAGGTAAAAGGGACAGAAAAAGCCGTGGTTGTCTCCTGCTTGCCTGCTTTGCTACTTTCTGCCACCATGTACAGTCTCTCCTGGCAATGTCTGCCTGCATGTGCCACCCTGTCCTGGAGCCGGCTGATAGGGACTAACACCTCTACAAACTGTAAACTAACTAATCCCTTTTCCTGTTAACTTTGGGTGTCAGGGATTTTGTCTCAGAAGTGACAGAAAAGAAGTTACCACAGTAGCAATTATGTTTTTCCTGTTTTCCTATTCTGTCACCTAGTTTACTGTTTCATATACCAAACTAAATCTGTGGTGTAAACAGCTGCATACAATTAGTCTTCCATCTCTAGGGTACATCTGGCGACTCAAGCGATTGTAGATAAAAATATTTTTAAAGATTGCTTCTGTGCTGAATGTATACAGACTATTTCACTGTCATCATTACCGGCTGAGCTGGCCCCTGCCTGCATCCTGCGCACTGCTCTCACACTCTGCAAGCTCCACCTCTGCCTTAGATCTCTAAGTCCCAACTACCCAGTAAATACAGAGGAAACCTTCAGTTACAGAGCATCAGTCAATTCTGCCTTTTGTCCTAGAGGTCCAACTCTGTATCTGTTTTTTCTGAAATGCAGTGCAGCAGAGACCTACACTCTTCTAATTCTAGGTTTGGGTATTTCCTCCCCATCATGCTCTCAGGAGGATAGTTCTGTAAATTAATCTTTGTTTCCTAGCTGAAACTGAAGAGTAACTTTCATAGATCAGCCCATCAGAAATATATTACTCATAAATGGTGAATTATTACAGCCATTCTTAATGGTAAGATATATATTTTCTTTTGATAAAAAACTTAGTTTTAAGTTAAACAGAAAGAAATTCATTTACATATTCCTTTGGTATCTGTGGAAAGGCTGTTACATGAGTAAATAGAACCTCAGAAATTGAAAATTAAATCTTTGGACCAAACTGAAAGAGGTGTTTTGATAGGTCCACAAATTACTGCCATCCAGAGTTTAAGGTATTGCTGGGTAGTGTTTAGAAAACCAAGCAAGTTCATGTAAAATTCGAGGTTTCTGACCTTTCTCAGATCATTTAAAAATTTTTTTTCATAATCTTTAATGCTTGTTTTGCCTCCATAACTCTGAGAGTTGTTTCCTGTTATTCATATAGGTGTTTAAGCTTGTGACTCCTACTTTATAGGAGAAAATAATTAGAAATTTTCATATTTACATGCTTTAAAATATGTTCTGTGCATGTGAAGTATCACAGCATTGAAAATGAATAATGGAATTGGTGTGTATTTATAAATCTCATTGAATATTCTAGGTTAAACATAGTATTCTTAGTGATATTAATTTGGAAAGAAAGTTCTGATTAAATTTGTCCATCACTTATAAAAATGTGTTCTTTTCATGCTTTGCATTCTGGACAGCTTTCTATTTCTCTGCCAGTTTCTTCTCTGTGGTGAATACTTAGATCTGTAGGCAGGCTGAAACACTTCTGACCCGCTCAAGTGTGCAAATGCTGGAATCATTTTGCACACCCAGAGGCATGCCCTCGAGCCATCACACACAGCTCTCCAGGATTATTGATGAGTTTTTTTTGGGGGGGCGAGGGGAGCATAAAATCAACAGACTTAAAGTCATGCCTACTTTTTTTTTTTTTTTTTTTGCGGAACCAGGGATTGAATCAAGCCCTTGCGCTTGCAAGGGAAGCACTTGTTCCACTGAGCCATCTCTGCAGCCCTAAGTGATGCCTACTTTCATATTCATTTTCTACCTTCAAAGCATGTGCTTTGTCCAATCACAGCAAAGTAATGTCTCTAAGCAGCAAGTAGAGAAGAATGACCTGAGCTCAAAACAAAAGCAATAGTAACAGCATTCAGACCCCAACAGTGTGATCTGGGTGCCTACCAACCCCTTCTTCTCCGTGCTGTCAAGGCAGGAGGGTCTCTATATTTATAAATCTATGAAAATTTCAGGGATTTTTTGGGGCAGTTTATTTTTCCATAGTTATATTTTAATTCTTATTCAATTGCTACATGGGAGGAATAAGCATTCCTGATTACTTAACCCATAGCCTTGCATTCTCTGTGCTAGATATTCACTACTGGTTTTGACACTTATGTATATGGATTTTACAAGTTTAAATTTTTTCTCTGGTTTTGAGTTATAAGGGTTAGCTGGAGCCTGCAGTTTAGAAATGCGTGGAAATGCATATGTAATGTATCTGTACATATGCAATCGATCTGTAATGTAGGTATAGCAAATATCATGCTAGTTCATGGATGCGAGCCCTTTATATTGCATGATAATGAAACACATGATTATATTGTCAGAGGCTCATTTATTTTCCTTTCTGTAAAATTTTACCATTTGTGATTAAAGAATTGTAATTCTAAAATTTCACCAGATTGTAGCACAGATTATGTCTCATTCCTTTGTTATGGATTTTTTCCCAAGTGAATAATTGCCCCTCCTCCGGGTGTCATGTAGTACCATGTGGAATTCTTTGCTGTACAGCTGTTTTCAAATACAAAATTCAACATGTATCACTTTTTTTCTAAACTGCAAATGAACACAGGATGATTTTCCAATCAATATTCAATGGCCAGAGCTTTTTATTTAACTAAAGCAATATGCTTACTAAAATATGTTCGATAGTTCCGTCTCTTGGGTCATGCTAGTAGGAACATTACTCTTTTACCTGACTGTATGAGCCACCTGATATTTCAGGTGATACTTCAGTAACATTCAGCATCACAACCACAGTGGCTCACCGAGACAATACAAAGCGTCATTGCCTGCCTACGTTATATTTGAATTGTGGTTCAAAGCTTATGGCTTGGTTTCACAATGATATTACTCTGGGAACCAAGCCGACAAGGTAGCCCCTAGCAGAAGCATTGGTGGGTTTGTAGCACACTGAAGTGAGATGCTGGATTTCCTAACCTTTGTTATGGTTTGCATCCAGATGGCCCCCATAAAGTCTAGGTGAGGCTTTTCAAAGGTGACTGGATCTAGAGTATACGGTGCTGAGATTAAGTGTTCAATGCTGGAGTAAGGGTGCTCCAACTTGGGAAGCATGGGACAGAGAGAGGGCTGCTGCAGTGCTTCGCTGTTTGGCTGCTTTGCTGACTTCTACCTGCCATGAACTGATCCTCCTCTGTGATGCCCCTCTGCCGTACCACTTCCCCTGTGAATCAACCAACTATGGACGAAAACCTCTACAAACTGGGAGCCAAACAAAGCTTTCCTCCTTTAGCTTAGGACATCAGATACTAATCTGTCTTAGTTACTTTTCTCATTGCTAAGACACCTCTTAAAGCTTATCCTTAGAAGTTGCATATGTTATTTTCCCTAATTTTTTATTATTGTATCAAGCCACATGCCAGTATCTTACATCAACAGGGCAAGGAGGTACGCCACAAACGGTCATAATTACTTGGAAACAATGATAAGCCCAGACTCTGTCTACTTGTGATTTGTATAAAAAATTACTTATTTTCCATTTATGGTCCAAATGTATCTACCTTCTTTCAAAAGAAACAGTATTGTATAATCAGCCTCAAAGTCTAGGATTGCATGACAGTCTACTTATCCTTTCATGATTTCTCTTGAGTTAGATATTTATGGAGATATATACTAATTTGCTTAAGATTTTTAAAAAGTTGTAATACTGAGGATTGAACACAGAGCTTTGCACGTGATGTACAAGTACTCTAACGCCTAGCTACTTCACCAGGTATTTTTATTTTTAATTTTAAGACAAAGCTCCACTAATCTGTCAGGCTGGCATTAAACTTGCAATCCTCTTGCCTCAGCCTCTAATGTAATGGGTAGTGCAGGTATTTTCCACTCGGCTGTATTTCTTTATCTGCCATGTACTAGTACTTATGCAGTATTTGGTTAGAAACAAGATAATACTGTCACATGCCTACAGTAACTGCAAAAAGAGGAGAATGTGATGTCAGTTTCCTTCATGTAAATTATATTGCAGTAAAAAACAATTTGAAAATCTCAGTGGCTTTCAAAGGACTATTTATCATTTATGGTACTTGTATATCTTGTTTTTGACTGTACCTAAAATCCGTATTTTCTTCCTTAAAAATACTGCATGATACTGAGCTTATAGAAGAAAGATTCATTGAAAAGCCCTTCACACTTCTGTTGAGAGGTAGTTGTTCTAATTCTGATGGCATTTTTTGGCCCAAGAATGTCACATAGACAAATCTGTCTCAAGTAAGGATACGTGTAAATGACAGTCCTAGCTACAGTAACCTTATAACTGTCAGCACTATTTTTTAAATTCAGAGATTATAATTCTGTTTAAAGTAAGGATGATATTGTATTTAGAAATCAGGTTAACATGACCTTCTATAATGTACAATGACAGTATAGCCTAAGAGTAGGAAATACATGTCCCAACACAGTGAGTGACATTAAGGGTTTTAGAATAGACATGATTTTTTTTAAGGCATAGTGTAATTTAGACAGATCTTTAAAAGAAATGAAAACAAGAGGCATTCAGATGGAGACAAAAACATTTCCAGTGACACATTCTGTATAGTTGTTAAGAAGCATTTTAAAGGACTAGAAAGGAATCTAGGGAGTGGCTATATAGGAGTGAATTTGTTTAGATAAATTTAGGGTGTAATAAGTGCTTACTTTCTGTATTGATTTCTATTTACTTTAGAGTAGAGATGGTATTTATGGGACAGAGTCAGGTTACTTAATCCTCATCTCATCTTTTTCAGGATGACAGGAGGAGGATAGAAGGCTTCCTAGACATGCTGGGACCTGCATGCTACTGAGCAGACCTGAAGTTAAGAGCCTGGAAATTTATAGAGAAGTAAATATTCCTGAGAATTCGAGGGAAACTATTGCTTCCCATTGTAAACAAATTTTTCTTTAGAAGAATCCTCAGCTTGTACCTTGTGTAATATAAGTGTAGGTCTCTAGGGAAAATATAAGATTTACATCTCTAAGATTGTAACTTAGGGTATGTTTAGGGTTTTAGTCCTCCTTAAATGTGACCACATACATAACTCTTTGAAGGTAAATTTTTCTGGAGTGTTCAGTATCAATTTAGCTGTAATCTAGCTTTGTCTTTCAGCCTACGTAAGTTCCAAGCAAAATGGGTTCAGAAAATACTGACTTTGTGGGAACACCAGCACATTTCCTTTTCTGGAGCCTCATAATACGATGCAGGTGGTGCCCGCGGTGAAGGGAGCCACAGTGGAGCCGGCGGAGCTGCATTTCCTACGGCAAGGGCAACACAGCGCAGGTTCACATGCAGGAGAAACTTCATGGCCAAATAAAGTTTGTGTTATGTTGTTTTGATCTTTGGAAGAAGGCATGGAAACAGAGACACATTTTCAAGCTATGTAGCAGTATGTTTTGAGAGATTAGACCTGGATAACATAAATGATACAGAAAGAAAATGGTAGGAGCCCAATCTATTCTGTTACCAGCAGAGGCAGCTGATGAGCCTGTGGACGAACTAGTTGGGGGATCTTCCAGCAAGTAGCTGTAGTAAGAAAGGTGTGAGAGAAACGGCCCTACATGCATGCTGAAAGAGATACGTGATTTTCCTCTATTACAATGTGAACAATTTTGAAAAGGACAGAAGGAGTGAAATGGGGGTGACATGGATCTGTTCTCAGTGAGGTTTTAAAGGAGGACAGTGCATTTGTTGAGGTCAGCTGTGTGTCTAGACTGCTGAAAATATCTTTTTCTTTAGGTGAACGGAATGGTACAAATAAGTGCACATTGTTCACATTTTCTCAGCTCTATACTGGGTCGTTATTCCCTAGGCCTGGTACTTAGCATAAGGGTTGTGGCCATCACTCACATCTGTTACAGTGTTTCCAAGGAAAGGTTGACTGTCAGGATTCTTTCTTTGTAGGGAACACCTTTAACATTCATAAAGCATTTCCCATATAGAATATTTATTATATTTTCATACCAGCCCTGTAAGATGAATTTCAAATTTTGCTAATGAGAAATTTGAAGTTCAGAGAGGTTGAATAATTTTTTCAGCATGCACAACATGTAAATAATAAAGACAAAAATGACATCCAGGTTGTCTTTCTAAAATTCCATTTTGTTCTTTTTAAAGGACTGAAAATGAAGGGTTAGTAATGAGTTATCCATAGGACTAGCAATGTCAGAATTTGTGGACTACTGGACTTTATTGGAATATTTTGCTGAATTCACACACCTACAATATTTAAATGACAATATAATACCCACCTCTGACAAAACTAAACAGAAAAGGGGGATACAAATGAAGGACCATTTTGTATCTGTATATTGAAAATAGTTAGGATAGATATACAGCAACTTCCTCTTAATTCAATGAATAGAAGGATTGTACTAATAGTGTTTGTGGACAGGATATCATGTCTGCATCTTGTACTATGAATAACCACTAAGAACACAACAATAAGCAATGTATTAATTGTTGAAATGGTCCTATTAATTGGTTCTGAAACTGCTCTTTATTTCTCAATAAAATTATTTAAAGAAGAAAATGAAGGATTATTATTAAAATAGTCTGAATCTCATCTGTAAAACTGGAAGACTTGCAAATTTTAAGGTCATAGTGCCTCACCTATAAGAAGATAATTAAAGCAGCTTATAGAAATGGCTAAGAAAAAATTATCATAGGAGTTAAATGTGGAGAACAGGTTTCTATAACTGCACATTTTCCCCCAGATTGCCTGATGGCCTAACCATTTGCCCTGCAAGTCTACTAATGTGTACCATGGTGGAATCTGAGGGGCTAAGAAGGAGAAACCAGTGTCTAGGCTTCACATGGCTCTGGAGTCTTGGTATGTCATCCCCTTCATTGCCTTGTGGGACCTGACAATTGCCATGTAATTTATCCTGAGTTTTGCTTAAAAACATTGAGAAAATACAGACATAATAGCTATTCATACTATTAGGAGCTTTGGACATGGCAAAAGATCACTTGATTTTGTGCTGTTGCATAAAATTTAGCATCATAAAGCCAAAGGAAATGCTAATGAGAAGTTATTACTGATACCGTTTGCAAAGACTTGACAGGTATTGAAGGGAACGTGGAGGTGGGCATAATCCTTGTCCAGGACAAATAGCTTTAAGAGGGTTGGTAAAGCATGCTCTTGGGAAAAGGCTGCTTATTAGAGTGAGGTCAATTACCTTTTCTTTCTTTGGCAGAATTGGGGATTGAAAGCAGGCCCCTGTGCTTGCAAGGCAAGTGCTTACTCTACTGAGCTATCTCCTCAGCCCTTAAGAATTTTTTTTTTTTTTTGGCCCACTCAGGATGCCTTAAGGTCAGGTCCGGTAAGGCATGGGGATGCGGGGATCGAACCACAGGATTCTGAGCCTGACTGCTTTGCTTAAGCAGGCACTTAAACAATAGCTAATGGGCAGGCCCCTGGTTAATTACTTTTTGAGGGATATCAACAGAAGTGACAGTGACAAGAACAGAAAACTAGAGACACTTAGAAATCATTTGCTCCACTTGAATGGAAGAAGCAATGAGGAGCAATGTAAAACAGAATTTTGTGCCACTCTACATGGTTTTCTGCTCTCTGCTATTACTGAAATGAAAGCCATTCTTAACTGGGTATGCATAGTTCAATCACATTGCAGAATCTTTTCAGTGTCTATCCTGGATTTCAAGATAGTATGAGAGTTAGAAATGATTTACTAAAACCTGGATCTAGTGTAGCATAGCCAAAATTGAGTGTTTTAGAATCCTTTTAGTTTGACAGTGGATTGAGTGTGGCCATGTACTACTCTGTATTGTGGAAAGCAGTGGCCTGCGAGGACCATCCTGACTAAAATGGGTTCCTTTCCCCCTTTAAGTAGAGTGCCAAACAGATTTGGCAGTGCTTCCTTGAAAATTAATGGAAGGGTGTACACAGCTACACTTATGTTTCATGTTCTTTCTGAGCAAGGTGTTAGATTGCAAAATAATACTGCAGTAATAAAAAGTTTTGTTATACAGTACAATAGCATTGGTATCAGGCATTGTTTTAAGACTTAGTAGGTATCAACTCATTTCATCGTCCAAACACACCTTAGCTGGGTGGTATTATTATTTTTCCTCTTCTATACATGATGAAACTAAGACACAGAGGTATTTGCCTCAAGTTATACATCAGTTGTACACTAGGTGCTAGCACTGCATGTAAGCAATCTGGCTCCAGAGCCTTCATGCTCACCTATTGTCTCACTGGACAGAAGCTACCTGTGTGCAATTTACAGCATTAATTTCTCATTGTAAGAGATCCCTTCACCAGTGAGTTTTTCACTGATAGTCAAGCAATTCTGCTTGCAGTTTGCTTATTGTCTTTTTTCCTGATAATTACATTTTGCAGTATCACATAATGAATTGCAGATGTAGGAATTAAGTCAGAAATATACCAGCAAACAAGAATTTTTGAAAAAAAATGTATGTAAAGCCTCAAATATCACCAACATAATTTCTGTAGTTCCCAGTATTACTGTAACTCTGACTCTCCAGAGTCTTGAATGCCATCAGTTTTACCTCACTGGTGATGCTGACTTCCAGCACCCACATATGATGCACCCACATTTCCGTTCTGCTTCTAGTTAAATCCTGGAAGTGTATGCTGGTAGATTACATTTCTAATTGCTTTGTTGGGCAGATTAGCTAGCAGGGCTGTGCAACAGAGCATGAAATGTTGAGCTCAAAAGTAATTTCCTTCTTAGCTATAGTAGTTAGAGCTAGACATTCGATCTAGTAGCTAGTAACTAGAATGTCGAGGAGTTAGTCATTCAGCTTTTGCTAATTGTATCAGTGTTTGCAAGAGAAGCAGATATAACATGAGATATACAAATGCATAAAAATTACAACATTGGCTTACAATGCTGAGCCACAGAGAGGATGAGGATGCATGCAGAGGGTGTCTGCACACTGGAGACTGAAGGCTTCGGCCCAAGGTCTGGAGCTCGCTGCAGTGTGTCCCATGCAAATCCATATCAGGAGGCCAAGGGGTCTGCGATGGAAGCCTGAAAAGTTTAGGGTGTGAGGCTGAAGAAACCAAGGTGAAAGCTGAAGTGCCCATGCTGTCAGGCAGGAGGTGACGTCCAAGTGGAAAGTGAAGACTGGGGCTCCTCCAAGGAACAGAAGCAAGTCCACCCCTCTTCATCTTGCCTTTCTACCACCCAGGCAACCAGCTGCCCTCCACACCCCAGGGTGTAGGATTGCTCAGCCCATTTAGTTAAGCTTCTTAACCCAAGTGGACACAATCAATTAACCATTCCCCTATAATTATTTAACATCACTGCATTATCTTTTGTTTATTTGTAAGTAGGGTATATATATGATCATCTCAGAGATTATTGCTGAAGACTGAGTTTGATAAATGAAATCCTGCCACATAGCTACTTACTGCAATGTAGTAACAACATAACTGTCACTATTATTAAGACAGATTTTTCAGATAGTCATGGTTCTCTTATTACTAGTATGTCTACTTATTAGTAGTAATCAGATGATACTGATGATATTTGAAGCTTTGCTTTGCAATAAAATAAACCAGTTGTCCAAAAGAACTTGATTTGAGTTCAGAATAGTAATATACTTACAAATTTCTTCCTGATTTCTGTGTGTAGCTAGATTCCTCTCCTGCAGTCTCATACATGGCCTGCACATTCTTTTATTGCAAATCATTGCATTCTGTGTTATGTTTAATTTCTGCGCTTGTAGGTCTAGCCAATATGAGTGAAACTTTGAGGCAAAAAAATAAAAGAGAAATCAGAGCTAAAGAAAATGGTGCACTGCTACGGAGTAGGTGCTTCTTAAATGATTTGGAATGCAACTTTGCATTGTGGAAAACTGAGTGTCAGCTCAGTGATAGTAAATTCAATAAATCACCCTTACTGAAGAGAGAAATACTCTGAATGTTCCCATTTCCCCCCTTTCTTTGTAAAAGGGAGGTTCTATATGGACAAATAAAATGGCAACATCTTTTTGGCTAAGTGAGTCTCTTTTTGTGAAATCAACAGAGTTAATGAGTCAACTTGAAAAAACAAAACAAAACAAAACAAAAAACCAGAACACATAATGCTCCAAGAAGTAAACTTCTGTCATTGGTTGGGGGGAAGGTAAAATTCCATTATGTAAAGTTACCTACCATTATATCTTCTCAAGTCTTTAATCAGTGATAATTTCATATATAGTATAGATTACTCATAATTCAGAGAGTTGGCAACTGAGCTCTGAAGCAAGAGGTAATGAATATGTGTCTTATCTGATATAAATAAGGCTACTGGGAAGATAGCCTTGGATGTGCATTCACATACACATTTACTACCCTAAAATAAAGGACTAGGGGTTTTGGACCTAGAATCTTCAGAATCATCCTCCTTTTTAAGAGCCACGGAGGATCCATTATTTTAATATCCCTTGGTTTTCTCTTATGGCCCATTAACTTTCCTCTACCTCAACTGAAGAGCACATCCAGAGATTTGTGGCAATCTACTGAAATTTTTATAACTTGAATTGACTTTTCAGGTTCAGGCAGCAACACTGAGGATATTAAGCTGACACTTCTGCATTTCCCAGAGCTGCTAACACACATCTGCTCTTCATTTCTAAACTGTAACAGTGGATATTTTCTAAATCACAAAGGTCTGCAGAAAGTGGACACTGACAGGATTTCTGGAAACCAGGTGTACGTGTAACACCCCCAGAATGGGGGTCCCAGATACTTGCTGCTGCTGCCCGTCAGGCTCCTGAGAGATCGTTCGGCACCACTGTCAGGCTGGTTTTCAGTCTGTCTTCAGTGATGTTGAACAATTCAAACAGAAGAGACAAGGGTGACCAAAGAAATTACAGCGAGAGGGGGAAGTGACATGCCTGTAGGCGTGACCTGGAAGCAAGTGTGAGAGTCGCAAGGAGAGAGCTCAGGAGTACCCTGATCTGAACGTCTATTTCCTTTAGACCTACACTTTCACATTGGAAAGATTCTGAAAACAAGGTTAGTTTCTCAGCCTAGGCCTAAAAGACATTTAAAACAGTCGTGTAAAACTGTGCAGTTAAGATGAAAAATTTGCAGAAAATATGACTCTTACTATACTCATGAATAAGGAAACTGAATGGAACAGTAGTTGAAAGCTTTGAGAATTTTTCTTACTAGTTGTATGACCTTGGGCATATTATTCAATTTCTCCTGAGTTTAGTTTTTCTGATTTGAAAAATAATAATGACAATTATATCTACATCATACTTTTTTGAATATTCTTTGTTTTTTGTGTATTTGGTATAGGGTCTCACTACAAAGCTCAGACTCAATGATGCTCTTGCAAGAATAGAAAAACAGCTATCATTATGTCTGAAGAATGCATTAGCAACATCTAATTTTATTTGGCTACGGAATGGACTTATTAATATTAGCAAAACATTTAGAATGGTGTTTTGTTTGGCTCTAAGAAATTCCAACAGTTCAGTTTGTTTCTTTGGATCTAAAATAGATAATACCCTAAGGTTTCATTACCTGAAAGATCTATCAACTTTCAAAGAAAATGCTTAACTAACAGGCATGTGCCTGCCAAAGGCTAACAACCACTTTATTTATTTTTTTAATATATTTTTAGTACAGGGATTACAGAGTCTCACTACACTGATTGGACTTGTAGTGATCCTCTTATTTTCAGCCTCCCAAGCGCTGATATTACAGGTGCATGCCACCATGCCCATTCTAGGTCTCAGTGTCAGTGGGCCCCAGGCGTGGGGCCAGCACAGCAAGTAGGGATCAAACCCCAGTCCCTGTGCCTGTCTAAGAAGGCGGTTTAGGGCTGGCCAAATAGTTCAGTGGATTAAAGAGCCTGCAAGCAGGCAGTGGGGTTTGCGGGTTCCTGGGCATGGTGGCGCACACCTGTGATCCCAGCACTTGGAGGTTGTAAACAGGCAGATTACTACAAGGCTGATCTAGTAGTGAGACACTGAACATCCTGTAGACCCTCTGCCACCTCCCCCCAAAAAGTAAAGAAGGTGCTTTAGTATGCTGAGCTATTTGGCTGGCTCTCTGACAACCATGTTAGAGGATTCAGAGAGTAGAAAATATTTTCTTTCTCCTTTCTTTTTTTGACTGGAAATTGAACTCAGTCAAATATTAAAGAGATTTGCAAAATCATGGCACACTCACTATGCTTTTGTTCTGTTTTGGAATATGCAATATAAAAAATTAAATATATAGTATAACAACATTGTTAATTTTGTATCATCTTGTTTTGAAATTCTGTATCATTTTTATTGTTTTTGTGCTATTTTGTTTTTGTTAAAACAAAAACTAAGTGGAAACTAAATATAAACATGCTATTTCTGTTACATGTTTATATTATAGCTATTTTCTAATGTATCAATTATTATTTAGGCTCTTAGTAAGAAATTTAGAACACTACTTTATGAGGATAAATTCCATTTGTCAGAGCAAAAATAGATCACGGGTAGCCCCAGAGCTGAGGAACAGCTTTGATTTTTGCTATAATCTGTGAGTTCACTGCTTTCTGATCCACCTTGTGCTGCTCTGAAATCTGGTATCTCTCTTGCTTGGGGTAGAAAAATCACACTCTCCTGGTGTCTGGGTTTCTGCAGCTTCTTCTTCTTGAGTAAGCATCAGTGGGCGTTTGAGGATTTTCACTTTGCTGATGTCAATTTTTTTTAAAGGTGGAATGACAGATTTCTGGCGTGTTCTTTGTAGAGGAACATGATTAAGGCTGAGAGGCCCAGTCACAAGTAGCAAGCCACTGGCCAACTGCTTCAGGAAGACCACTGTCTTTCCTCTGTGACACTCTGTGAGGGTGATTATGATGGTGCCGGCAGCAATGCTAGCTCGAAGTTTCCTCACATGCTGACTGAAGGGTTTCTTGCCGTGGCTCAAGAGCTTTTGGGGCACATCTTCAGTAGGATAGTATCTGGGCATTTTTCAAAGCTTAATCACCCGGGTATCTCCATTCTTGTCCCCACCAACTGGTTTTATGATCATAACAGAACTTTCTCCTTCTTTTTCTTCTCAACTTTTGATTTAGCAGCTGTGTACTTTCTCTTATACAAAGCCTTTCTGGAATATATAGTATATCAGGAGTATCTACAATTCCTCTAACCAGGACAGGATTTTGGCTGCACTGGGGCTGCCCCTTCTTGAACTTTTTTCCTTTACCTTACCCTTTTTACCAGTACCACTGGCAACTTGTGTTCCCCAACATTGAAGAATAAATTCTAAGAAACAACAGATATTAAAAGTAGGAAATATTTATTAAGGGGGAGAGATACAGCTCCTAAGAGACAGGAGGGGTCCCAAGAGGCTTTTCAATGAGCCCACTGGGAGTTTTATAGAGCAAATCACTAGGTGGATACAACTGTTAGGTTTTTATTGGAAGTGTCAGCTGCACAGCAAAAAAGCAGAAATACAAGGGTTGGGAGGAAGCCTTTATTAACTCTGAAGACATAGGGAAAATCAAAGGCAGAGAGCTGGGGAGATATGAAACAGGGAAGTCCATAAAGACTTTTGCCAGGGGTAGAGTTCAATGACATCTAAAGGACTGATGGGGACTCCCTTGTGTATTCAGGAAAGGTAAAAGGAAGTTGAGTTCAGGGCTGGAGTGGGGAAGATGGAGGAAGTGGTCATTGGGAAGAGAAGTTGTTGTTTGGGGGATTCAGTCATGTTAACTTAGGGCCATTATAATTGAGCAGCTTGTACTTGGGCCAGGACCTATCAATAATGTGAGTTAAAGCTATGATCAACAATAAGATTATAAGTACAGCTGCTTAGGTAATATTGACCCAGTGGGAAAGCATGTCACACAGCAAGTGCACATGGAAAGAACAAAAACTTTTCAGGAAGGGATGGATCCCAGGTCTTGGTTGTCCAATGGGAGTGACTGAGCCTGTCTAGATTTTGTTGGACCAGGTATTAGTGCATACCTCATCCCTGGGGAAGCACATAGGCCTGGACATTCCTCTTTTGAGTCCTGGCCTCCAACAGATGCACCTCTGGTCACAGTGGTAGTGTGTTTTTGTAATTTTTTATTGATTCTCTTGAGGGCCTGGTGCTGATTGCCTAAAATATTTCTACCTAAATTAGATGTCAATATTAATGGCATACAGCAAACAGGACTTTAAAAAATTTGTGTGCATTAGAGCTTGGCCTCTTTTGCTGCTAACTATTGCGTGTCAGAAACTTGGAGGTGTACAGTGCCTCTCTGTGTTGGCCAGAACCAGTTGCCAGGTGAGGAAAGGACTGTGTCATATTCTCTAGTCCTCGTTTAGCAATCAGATGATTGCAGCTGTGTTGAGCTGCCAGCCCAAATTTCTGACTCATAAACTGTGAACAGACTCTCCTTTTATGGATGGAAAATAATATATTGTTTTCCTGTTGATGAAAGATAGGGAACATCTCTTGCACTGACAGCTAAGGTATAGGCCATAATCTTGCTGGGTATATCAGTTATTTGCTGGCATATAACCAATCACCTGAAAACCTACTGGGTTTGAACAACTTCTTTATTTGCCCTCATAACCTGTAATCTAGAGATTGCTGTTTTTAAATTATAGAAAATTATTGTCATCATTTTTCCTTTTTCTTTTCTCTTCTTGGGACTCCTATTTGTTGTGTCACGTTTCTTAAATTTCCTACTATTCTATCTTCTTCCATGAGTTTTTATGTTTTCCAAAATATTTCTTTCACTCTTTCTAATTCATATCTTAATGGTTTTTTTTTTGAAGGGGTAAACTCTTAAATTTTTATTTATTTTTAATTTAAAAAAATAAATTTATTGAGAAACAAATAACAATGAGTTTTGAAACTGATTAGTAGGACAGTTTCAATAATTAACATACATATTGTTGTGTTAGTAGTTATTCATTGTACAAGATGAAGACATGATATCATGTCCACAAACACTATTAGAACAAATCTTTGTATTCATTGAATTAAGAGAATGTAGCTGTATATCTATCCTAGCTATTTTGAATATACAGATACAAAATGGCGGAGTATTCCATTGTTTAAATACTGTAATTGCATGAATTCAGCAAAATATTCCTATATAGTCTAGTAGTCTATAATAGTAGCAGGTTTTCTATAAGACTGGCAATATCAGAAATTGTTGACTTGAGTTTTATTTTTTGGAAAGCTCTTTCACTTTATTTTCAAAAAGAATGAAAATATAGTAAAAAAACATTAGAGACAATACAGAATTTCACTAAACAAAATGATAAGAATTCAACAATGGTTGTTATATTGTATAATGTTGTCTTCAAATTAGTTTTTTAGATTACCAGATATAAATATGCAAAATTGATTTTAAAAAGTTATAAGAAATTAGAAAGGAGAAGAAAAAAATAAGCATTAACTGTTCCATTCAGTAGACCAGAAGAACTCAACAGTATAATTATCCAAACTATCTTATATATATATTTGTCATTATTTTCTTTCTTTTGTCCTTTTTTTCTCATCCAAGTTGTTCTTTCCCCTTGAAGAGACTCTTTCCCTTTCATAGTATCCATTGTACCTTTCAGATTTTATTTACTCTTTCAGGTTCTTAAATAGCAAGACAATCTGATGCTTACATATGTGGAGTGGTTCTGATTTATTTCACTTATAAGTATGGTCTATGGTTGCATCCATTTACCTATAAAAACCTTGAGTTTATCTTTTTTTATAGTTGAGTAATAGTCCATTGTGCAAAAATACCACAGCTTTTTTAATCCATTCCTCAATCGATGGGCATTTGGGTTGTTTCCAAGATTTAGCTATGACAAATTATGCTGCTATAAATATATGAGTGTATACATATCACTGCAGTATGATGTTATGTTTTCTATTCTTCTGGAAAAATGCCCAGGAGGGGAATAGCTGGCTTGAATGGGATCTTAAATCATAGCTTTTTGAGGAATCTCTACACTGATTTCCCTAGTGGTTGTACCAGTCTACACTCCCACAAACAGTGGAGAAGGGCTCCTTTTGCCCCACAGCCTCTTCAGCATTTGCTATTGGCTGACCTCTTGATGATAGACATTCTTTCTGGAGTGAGATAGAATCTCAGTGTCGTTTTAATTTGTATTTCTTGAATGACCAATGATATTGAACTTTTTCATATATTTATTTGCCATTTCTGTTTCTTTATTTGAGAAATATAAGTTCATCTCAGATTTCTCTTTCTTTTACAGTGCTATGCTTTATTTCTTTGGGTGCAATGTGTATTCTGTTGCTTACTTTTGGGTATTAACTGTAGCATATTTGATGATGTCTGCTAATCCTTGATTTATTTTTGTTTTGTCTAGTTATATTCTATATTGTTCCTCACAGTTCATGTTAAAGAATTCAACTTATCTAGTCATAGCTCGATCCCAGACTTATTGGTGAATGAGCACTGAATAGGTGGTTGCGGTTGTATTGGACAAAACTTTTTCAACAGATGGCTTTATTCTAGGCTGAGAGTATCTGGATTATTTGTTAAAGAGCTCTGTAACAAGGTCTATTGGTACTCTCTCCAAGAAAATCAGGTTTCTCCAAAAAAAACTGTCCTCTTTTGATTGATTGCAGTCATCACCTTCTGGATGTTTGGGTGGGAACACATTTTGTAATACACGTAGTTTGTTCTATCGCTGGGCTGCAAGAGAAAGCAAGAACCGCTCCCCCATGTTGCTCATGATCACATGATACTCTTATTCCTCCACACTCTCAGAGTGAGGAACTTCTTTAGTTCAAAATCTCCAGGACATATACCTCTTTTTAACTGTGTTGAAAGACAGTTACTAGATCTTGTCAGAATTTGCAACCTCCATAGCTACATTTTATATAGACTTTAAATAATCTCTATCTTGGGCTTGGTACTCATTTTCCTGCCTTCTGCAGCACCTGTTTCCTTGAATTCCTTAGCATTTCCTGGGTTGCAAGGTGACCTCCTTGCTTATGTCCACGTACACCCTGTCCACAGTTAGACTTGACCTTTCTCTCCTATGAAATTATATTTGCCAATTCAATTTCTATATTCCTTAGTTTGGCACTACAGCCCAATCTAGTACCTTTGAAGATAGAGTAGTACTTTCCTTCCTTGCTTATATAATTTGGGGGTGATTTTTGAGAAGAAAAAATATTTTCATAGTAGAGTTATGTTTATTAATTGTATTTTATTGGCTATAAAGAGGTTCCTGAGTGCAGCAAATGGGGCCTTGGTGATCTGCACTCTATACCTGCCAGCCCTTAAAGGTTATGTGTTTCACGGGCAGCACAGCACATGGAGCGTGCACTTCAGATTTAGTACTAACATTTGTCTGAATAAGTCATTTCATTTCTGGCTTGTTTCTTAGTTCTGTGTACTGTTATTAGTGCATCTGCCTAAGAATGCCTGTGAGGCCCCTCTCATAGGTAATCTCTTTTATGAGCAGGGAAAAGAAGATTGCTTGCTGTGTGCTTTCAGAAAAACAAAACAGTTTAACATTCACCAATTCTTAAATATCTGTTTCCTTGTATGTCTCTCCAGGACAAATTTTGAGCTCCTCAAAAGCAAGCATGAAGCTAATCATTTTTATATTCTCAATGCCAAGTACATGATTTTAAAGTTTCTAGGAGAAATAAATGGGTGATTAGAACTATGAAAGCTTGGTTATGATATAGTCTAATGATCACCCTTCAATTAATGAGAATTATTGGGAATTGCTATAGAATTACAGAATTAGAACAATAATAAAAACCAATTACGTTATGTCAGGCACAGAATGAAGCAGTTGGCACTACTGTATACTCTTTTGTACTACTTAGCTATTTAGCATAAAAGAGATTTTTGATAACTGAAGTGGACACCCATTAGTTTAGTTTGTTGATAAATACTTTAATAAGGCTACTTAGTCTTGTTGTAGTAATATAATACAAAGTTTTAAGTGAAGGACAGTTGTCAAGTCTTGGGATTATAGGTCCTTACTCTACCTTTTTAGACATTTTACTGATCTTAGTTGTTAAAAATCTCACAATGGTGAGTATGCACCAGTTAAATCTCCACTTTCCATTATGATGTGCCTTGTTATATCTCCAGTGCCTATTCCAGAATTTAGCAAAACTGCACTTCAGTACCTGTTGAGTGAACAGCCTTCAATTAAGTCAAAGAATAAGCTAGAAGGCCGTTTAACCTCAGGGCTGAAATGGCTGTGAAGAAAAGCCCTGGGGGAAGCCATTTGAGATGATGTTTAACCATCACAGAGGTTGTGGAGGCAAAAACAGATGATATACACAGACCCCTAGGACATAGTCTAATTTAATCACAGAAGACCATTTGCTATATCCAGGTAGCATATTTGCGGATGTAATAGCATGTTTAAAATTTTTACCCTAAAGTTTTCTTTCTCTTAAGGTATTGTCCCTTTAAATTCCAAATATGCTGTTCATGAGGGTGACTAATTTGCACATTAGAAGTTATTGCCTCCCTAGCACAGATGGCATGTTCTAACCTATGCAGGCAGCTTCAAATAATTGGTAATAATCTGGTTGGAGACCCAGAAGGTGAAAAATCTACAGTGATCCACAGCTGCAGCAGCTTTCTGGACTCCCTGAGATGCCTCCTCATTAAAGGACACTGGGGGCTACCCTGAAGGCCAGGCAGAGCTAGCTGTGCGACCAAAGACAAGCCCTTTCCTACAGAAGGCTTCTATGTTTCTATTGCATATTCTTTGTAAAACAAAAGAGCACTAGTATTTATTCTTTTAACAGAGGTACTAATGATTGACATTTAAGTACTATTTTGAAAATGCAGATGTTTGGGGGATAATTCATTTCTTTATTATTTAATGTGTTTAGTAGAGGCCCGACAGGGTCTCACTACACAGATTGGAATCAGTGGTCCTTCTGTTGTCAGCCTTCCAAGCACTGGGATTATAGGCAGGCAGCATCATGCCCTTTCTCAGCTGCCTTCTCAGTGTGCCACAGGGTAGGGGCCAGCATGGCTCTGTGTCCCTGCATCTGCCTAAGCAGGCTCTTTAATCTGCTGAGTTATCTGGCCGGTCCCATCATCCATTACTTTCTTTCTTTCTTTCTTTCTTTCTTTCTTTCTTTCTTTCTTTCTTTCTTTCTTTCTTTCTTTCTTTCTTTCTTTCTTTCTTTCTTTCAAGAGGAAATATTTTTTTTGTTTTGCCGAAACCAGGGATTGAACTCAGGCCCTTGCACTTGCCAGGCAAGCACTTATTCTACTGAGCCATCTCCCAGGCCCCATCATCATTCATTTCTGATGATGAATGGACAGCTCTTATATATCCAGAAATGCATTTCCTTGCAATGAAATTTATTTCTAAATAATGAAACAACAAATCTTAACCTCAGTGGTAGGAATATATATTAAATTTGAATCTTCTTTAAAATGTAGCTGATGAAGAAGATTCTGTGGTTAATTCATCTTTGTTTCAAGTTTTAAGTCCACTGCAGGGCATGTTATCAAGCCATGAAAATATTTATAAAAGAACGGAAAGAATTGTATGCACAGTGACAGTCTCCAGAATTATGAATATCTCATTTCATAAATTTGAATAATTTATTTTGTTTGGGAATGAATATGGCATGCTAAAGCATTTCTTGAGTCTACTCCTAATGTAGGGACCTATAGAATACACTGCCTTTCTATTTTGGCAGAAATGAGAGCCTCTGGGAATATTACAGAAAACTATGCAACTCCAAACTGCAAATATCTCAATCAGAGAATGGAGTAATTCCAAGAAACAGACCCAAATCCATGTGTATGCAGGAAGCAGTCTGCTTTTTCAAGCCGGTCCATTGTCCCTGTGGTACGAAGTGTTTCTGCCAGTAGCCTTCTTCTCTATGTTATCTGTAACTTTTAACCTATTAAGCAGTGATAACCTCATGTCACATTACATGAATGTAATTGAATTGGCTGTCACTACTCAACACATCATGGTTGCTGAAATGAATAGCTGTTTCTGTGAAAATTTCCTGCATCCGGTCAGGTGAGAGAGGAAATCTGCTACACCAGAAGCCTCTCTCAGGTGTGTGAGGACAGACCCTGTGTGCATGGCCAGAAGTAGGTAGCTTCTCCCTATGTTATTGCTTCCAACTTACTAAGTTATTTAATTTCAGGACATAGGTATGTTATATCTAGACGGAAAGAAAATATATGCCCTTGCAACCTGAAAATAAATGAATTAGAGAAAATCAAAAAAACAGAAAAGGTTCATTAGAGCAACAGCAAGCTGTTGAGAAAAACTGAGAACCAGACACTGTCATAAAGATTTGAAATGCTGCAGCAGAGATTTAAAAAAAAGTTTATAGCTCTCTTCATTCTGAAAGGTCATGGCAATAACAGAGATGAAGGGTTGTCCTTTATGATCTGTAATAATTTAAGATACTGTAAACAAATAAATCTTGGGAGAAAGAAATGTTTATTAGCCTTAGGAGATGTAGCAAGAGTTTAGTTAATATATTGATAAATCAGGTGGTTGAAATTAGAACAAAGATCAGTTCACAGGAAGTACTGGTGCCTTCCCAGAACATTAAGCACATGTTCTTGTTATGCATCTTCTTCACTACTTTATTCTAGAGGTAAGTTAAAATAGGCTCATTCTAAATCAGTGTTAGATGATCTCTAGAGAAATTATTAGACTTGTTGTTATTATTTCATTGATCTCGAGAAAAAGATTAAGCTCCCTAGCCTTACTTAAAAAATAGCATACCCAGCAATGTTGTTTAGCATTGGTATATCCAGACCTTAGGGCTGGGATAACTTTGCCCAAAAAACCAATAATGGGAAATCCATGCTGTGGTCCAATAGTAGTGGTGGAGGAAATTTTAGAGATTGAGTCCCCATGCTGCAATCCGAAACCCACTTGTTCGCTGCAAAGTACAAAGGTAATGTGTTTCAAATATAGATTCCTGGCCAATACCAGAAGCAATTAAGAGTCAACACTCAACACTGGAAAGCAGACACAGCCATTTCAACTTTCCATGCTTTTATTGCTTGTATTTGGTCATCTGAACAACTAATCTGAAGGGAACCATGTGCAATATAACAACCACTGTTGAATTCCTATCATTTTGTTCAGTGAAATGCTATATTATTTTTAATGTTTATTTTTTTTTATTCTCTTTAAAAATAAAAAAAAAGATTTAAAAAGTGACTAGAGAAGAAGTTTGCAATGTAGAATGAGAAATTGTCACAGGTAAATTCTTACAGAGATGTAGCAAGAGTTTAGTTAATATATTGCTCCTTTTCATGTATATTTTTGACTTAAGCAACAGTTTTTAATTCTAGAACAAATGTCTTTGAATTGAGTGGAGGGATGTATCTTCTAACTCTTAAGCCAAATTGTCATGTATATTACATTTTTTTCTACTGAGATCTGCATTGATGATGTATTACTGTACAACTGTGAGAACAACTAAGGGGCACTGGTGAAGCTCCTCACTGCTGATATTCTATGAGGACATTTCTTCCCAATAAGTTACCAAGTTAGGAAACATCTGGGAAGTACTCATAGAGAGCAGTAGGGCTGGGACCTCACTGGAGCTACAATCAAAATTGAGTAAGGGATGAATACAGAAGCCAACACATTGAAGTAACTATAAAGGACAAGGTTTTAATTTCTGTACCATCATTTGACAAGAATCTTATAGATGGATTATGTCAATAGGGAATGATCCAAATTGGGATCATTACTTATTTTATCTTCACTACTTTATTCTAGAGGTAAGTTAAAGTAGGCTCATTCTAAATAAATCAGTGTTACATGATCTCTAGAGAAATTATTAGACTTGTTATTATTACTATGTTGATTTCTAGAAAAAGATTAAGCTCCCTAGCCTTATTTAAAAAATAGCATACCCAGCAATGTTGTTTAGCATCGGTATATCCAGACCTTAGGGCTGGGATAACTTTATCCAAAAAACAACAAAGGGGAATCCATGTTGTGGTCCAATAGCAGTGGTGGAAGAAATTTTAGAGACTGAGTCTCCATGCTGCAATCCCAAAGCCACTTGTTTGCTGCAAAGTACAAATATTTTAGTTAAATTTGAATACTGAGGTTTAAATTTAGAAAAGAAAAACTGTTACTTGATGCTCAGCTGCTGAGGTGACCTGGCTCTCCTGCTGATGGGGTGGGCTCTGTGTGTCCAGGTGGCATGCATGTCACAGGTTCACTGCCACTACCGTGTGGATTTGATTCCTGTGGTAACAAATGGGTGGGAATAGGGATCAGCTGTTTTCATTCATTGTGTACTGGCTATTTTAAAATTGACATTTGTAAAACAAAACAAAACAGTTATTTTGTTTAGGTCTTATGCATTGGATTAATTATAGAAGTGGGTCCTCAATTTCCTTACCTATGAAATAAGAGCAGAAGGAACGTCAACAAGTTTTTGAACTTTTATGTGCACCAGAATCCTCTGGAAAGTTTCTTCAAACACAGATTGATGGGTCTTGATCTTTAGTCTCTGCAGTCAGTTTGGGAAAGACCAAGAATTTGCATTTATAGCAGGTTCCCATATTGTGTCGACACTGCTAATGTGGAGAGCACACCTCGAGCACCACTGGGGGTGGATGATATTTATGATTTCCTTCACACTTGCATACTCCAAGTATAACAAGGCAAAAGAAGCTCTGGAGTTTGCTTCCTGGAAAAGAAATCCTGCCAAAGCCATTTATCTGCCTAGAGGATATTTGTGTGCAGGGAATTTCTGAAAGATGTTTAAGGTTGTCATTTAATGGCAGCTATGGTGTCTGTTTATATATGTCAGAGACGCATAAATTTGAGTTGAACTTTAGAAGGTTTGTCTATGTGCAAGTCATTTAAATGAAATATTCACCTGAATGGAATTGTAGGGAAGTAATTCTTGGGATTTAAGCTCCTGTTAAAAGTGGCAAACATTTCTTTTGCAAGGCAAAATAGTATCACAGTAAGTTCTTATCTGCAGGGAGTACTTTGAGTATGCCTAGTGTATCACTAAATTATAAATATTAGGGAACCCTGTATATATTTTATGTCTTTGATAATGTATAAATTAGGTAGCACAAGTGATTAACGCTTACAATAACAAAATGTACTAACTACAAGAATGTCCTACAAGAAAAGTTATTTTGGTCTCGCTAAAGGTAATTTGCCATATTCACCGTTCCTGTGATGATTGAAGATGACACAATGTCCACAAGATATCATGAGGTGAATGACACAGAGATGATAACAAAGCATTAGGATATTGCTGACTTTCCAATAATATGTCCAAAGTGCCATCTGCTGTGAGTGATCCTGAGTCATGCCACGAAGAGGTCAATGGCTAGATAACAGGAGTGGATGATATTGATGGGTGGGTATCCATAATACTTGACAATCTACCCCCCCACACCTTCCTGGAAAAACATTGAAATCAGAAGCTTTTTCTGTTTTTCAGAGCTAGTTCATCAGAGCTTTGTTTGAAGGTATTGTAATATTTCAGTGGTAATTTGAATGAATTTTATGCTGGGTTCCATATGAGGACTGTGTTTCATACCTCTGTTTTTTAATATCCATGGGCTATGGTTTGTGTCTAGGTGTCCCCCAGAGACTCATGCAGTCATACAGCACCTTCCAGAGTCTGTGTTTAATTCACAATGCAGGGCTGGCATTACGGGCATGAGTCTACACCTGCCCTGGGGGCTGATAGCCTGAGGATAGCCTGAATACCGTATAAGGAAGGGAGAGAGGCTTGCTGTCCTTCACAGCTGCTCTGCTCTTTGTTCTTCACCACCATAAACTGCTGCAGTCTGCCATGTGCCACTCTGCCTTGGAGCCAGCCAAGCATGGACTGAAACCTAAACAAACTGTGAGTTAAATAAACCTTTCCTTTCTTATTTCTGAGTGTTGGGTACTTTGTCCCAGCAATGAGAGAAAAGTAAGACACCATGCATTAGAATGTTGGTAATGCCTGTATCACTGATTCTGCTTTGGTTTTTTTCCTCCTCTTCTATGGATGTCTCAAGAATTTCTTTTTCTTCATTCGTTAACATTTCTTGATGGTCTTCAATAAATTCTTTCATTTTATCATACATGTCACAACTATGACTCTATCAACTTATCTAAGTTCATGAACAAGTTTCTTCTGTATTGATCCCCAGAAAGCTTCAAAAGAATCCACAACTTCACTCCATGCACTTTTCCAGTGTGCACTCACAGTTTAGGGATTTGATCCATCCACGTCCAATTTCATAAATGCTGCTGTGTCAGCAACGATAAGCGATTTCTAGTATCCCATCATGTCTATATCAGTCTCCATATCAATCGATAACTAATTGTGATCCACACCAATTGCGTATCTGGTGACCTGACAAACTAAATGATGCCTTCTTCAAAGAACTAAAATAAGAGTTTTGTCTGAGAGAAAAACAGTCTCACTATTTTAATGTTCATGTAAACAGAATAAGGATGGCCAGGTGCATTATATTCATTATTAGTAGGACTTTAAGTTTTCACTCTTCTCTTCCAAATGTGTTTTCACTCCTGGGTGATGAATTGGTAGAAGTATTATTAAAATAAAAATAAAGCAATGGTTGTTACCCGCACTCTCTGATTTTTGTTGCCAGACAATGAGTAGACACATTTCGCTTTTGTTTTTGAGAGCACACAGGTTTTTCCTTCTGTATGTTATGCTTGACTTCATTTTATGTCCTGCAGCATTGCCATATAGTGCCAGATTTAATCTGTCCTTCTGTTACTTATGACCTGACACCTCCTTTTCCATATTTTTGAATATAGGTTCTGTTGGGCGTCTTCTTCCAGGAGAGCCCAGTTTTATTGCAAACCGAAGGCTTCGTGAAGTGATCACATTCCTAATCACCTTTAAACACTTTGAATTTGCCAAGGAACCAAAATGCAGTTTGGAGAGAACAATTTACTAAGTAAATAATGTTGTTAAAGATATTGAAGCTGTGAATGAGCTAGCAGTTTTAAAATACTGTAAGTCAGTGTGGATGGAGAAGGGGATTGGCGATGGAAGGAGACACACAGGAGATGGTGCTTCACGCTCAGAAACCAAAATACAAGGGGAATTGTGTGCCTGACATCCAATAATGTTTGCTTCATTTTGAGTATGCTGGAGAAATTAAAGAGCTTTAAGAAAGATATTGAAGTGATTTTTTAAATGTGTGATTTACGAAGATGTACAAGAAAACCCACAATTTCAAAACTGTAATTAAACACATGTATCATATTCTCTAAAGTTTTTATTTTTATTTTATTTTATTTATTTATTTTTTTTTTGTCTTTTTGAGACAGGGTCTCGCTATGCAGTTCAGGCTGGCTTTAAGCTCACTTTGTAGCTCAGGCTGGTCTCGAACTCACAACAATCCTCCTGCCTCAGCCTCCCGAGTGCTGGGATTACAGGCATGCGCCACCACGCCCGGCTCTAAAGTTTTTAAAGAGCCACCACCATCAGAATATTTCCCTTAAAAGTTGAGGAAAATTTTAGATGTGAAAGGGAAAGATAATTTTATTACAATACCAAGAATTAAAGCTTTTTCTTGTAAAATACTAAAATAATGTTTTTATCTATTTAATTAAGCACTAGGAACCATGTTTGGAAGTGTAAAATGTGTTGAATATCTACTGAAAAACAGGTGTAAAATGTTGACTGTTGTGTCAGATGTTGTGAAATCCTTTTGCAAACAAAGCTACTTTTTTAAAAGTTGATTTGCTGCCTGTGTTCAATGCTTACCTAAGATTGTAATGGTCCTCTGTGGCATCAGATTTTGTCCCTGTGGAACACATTATGCTGTTGTAAGGAAATATTATGATTTTTTTGAGTAAAGAAGAATAAGAAACAGATGATCTCTTCAAAATGCAAATTATATTTTTATGTAAATATCCTTATTTTTAAAATTCTCAAAGTGAAAAGCACAAAATTTCCCATTAAATGTGCTACATAGGGCCAGGGAGATAGCACGGCACCTGCCTGGCAAGTGCAAGGATCCAGTTCCACACCCAGCACCACTTGCCATTTTGGCCCTAGCAACCTGGTCCCACATGGTGTACTCACACTCCTGTAATACCAACACTGGGGAGGCTGAGACAGGAGGATCATTATGAGTCCGAGTTGTTAGTGAGACCCTGTGCCAAATAAATAAAATTCTTTTAAAAAGTGCTATGTAAGTAAAAATCTTAACTGAATGAATTTTCAAGTTCATTAGGCATCTGGAATCATTTCATGAATATAAACACCTCTAATTTTGAAAACTTACAAACTTAAACACATAAAAACAAAAAGTCTTGAAATACCAATTTTGTTTTATCGAAATGACTGTAAATTTCACATGCAAATTATGTTTATATTCATACATCTGTCATAAAATTGCTATTAGAAAACTCATGAAACATAAATGTTTTTTAAAAATTGCTGGTAGATAAGAACCATAAAATTGAAGATAAAAAAGTTTACTTACCTGCTGAAGCTACCAGGAGTTTAAACATAGACAGTATTATTGAAAAGATTTCTTTTGTGGAAACACCTAAAGCCAATCCCCTAATATTTTTCCTTTGATATGTGTTTGGTTGATTTTCTTCAGTTCCTTCCTGCATTAAACCACAAGATCTCTTAGGTCTGTTTTAATTTGAGAATATAATGTATCATTTCAATGCATATGATAGGGGTAACCTGCTGCATTTCCTTTCTTTATAAGAAATTATTTTCAATGCCTTCTGCAAGTTAAGGCAAACAGGGGCTCTAAATATTAGAATGATGATTGTAGCAAAAAACAAAAATCACACAAGATGCCATCAGACTTTTTTTTTTCAAATATTTTAGATAGCTGAAAGTCTGTAGTCAGAGACCAACCATTACCACTCTGAATTTGGTTGTTATCCTAATAAAATAAAACCTCATCAAATAACAATTTGATCTGTTAATAAAACCTGCTCATTTTTATTCCGTAAAACCATTTGTCAGATATTTTAAGTAAATTAACATATTTTCAGAGGAGTTTTCAATTTTTAGATGCTAAGTAATATTATTCATTTAAAAATGATTCTTCCAGGGGCCAGTGAGATAGCTCAGTGGACTAAAGCTCCTGCTTAGGCAAGCTTAAGCAAGTGCAGAGACTGCTGTTTGATCCCTGGCATCACATGTTGTCCTTAGTGTGGGTTGAGACTGCCGCAGAGTACGGGCATAGTGGCACACGCCTATACTCCCAGTGCTGGGGAGGCTGAAAGCAGGAGGCTCACCATGAGTCTGAGCTGTGTAGTGAGACCCTACAACAACCAAATACATTTTTAAAAATGTTCTTCAAGATTTATACAACCACAGACAGCCTCACACCTGTACCAAACCAGAAAACCTGGCAATGAGAGTTGGTTGTAGAGTCAAAAGATTAATGTTTAAGGTCTACCGTGTCACTTAGGATAGGTTTGGGCTTGATTTTAACCTTTCCACTATTACATTTTATTCATCTTTAAAATTGAAATGATAATAATCAAAATTCATAGAGTTACTCCTGAGTATAAAAAGACTTCATTTAGATGAAATTGCTCCATAAGCTCTATATAAATGCAAGGTGTTATTCTAATGACCACTTTATTATTATTGCTATAATCCTGTTTTAGCTTTCCCATTGCTGGTACAAAATATGCATCATACACAATTTAGAAGAACAGAAATTTAATTTGGCTCACATTTCCAGAAGATTCAATCCACAGTCAGCTGGATCCAAGGCTAAAAAGCATCACAGACGGATGTAGTGCAGCAAAGCTCATCACTTGATGATGGCCAGAAAGGAGTGTTGGGACAGTACCAGGGAGGAAAGGGCCAGCATCCAGATCAGCACCTGAGGTCCACAGTCCACTCAGACTCATTTAGAGGCACACGTAGCACTTTCTATAGGCAGTGTGCAAGTCACTCAAGTGGAAATGAACCTTATCTTCACAAATCCCTTTCCTTGAAGTGGCTGTCGTTAAAGATGTATATTTTTCCCTGTGGTTTAGTCTTTTGGCCCCACTGGTTTAGAAACTTTCAAGTTAGACTTGTTGATCTTGGCTTATAGCCTACTGAGGAAAGTACAACTGTCATTATCTGAGGATTTATGGTAAGTCCATCTTAACTTTGTATTGCTTGAATTAACTATCAGTCTAATTAATAGGAATTATTTATATTTATTTATTATATTTATTCCTGCATTATGATTTAGCCCCAAATGTATCAGTTTAAAGCAACAGTTATTTAGTGTCTTATAGATTCTGTGGGTTCTGAAGGGGGCAAATTCAATTATGTGTGTCTGGATCAAGGTCTTTTATGAGTTGCACTTGAGTTGCTGGTGGGGGAAGTAAATTTATTTCAACTTGTAAAGAAGGAACTACTTCCAAATTCATTACAGTGTTATTGGTCCATCCCTAACATGGCTCTCTCTACAAATTCATTGTCCCACAGAGTTAATGATGAAAAGGAAAAGAAAAGAGAGATTCAATCCCAAATGGAAGTCACAGTCCTTTTGTAGCCTAATTTTGGCATTGACAATCGATTTTGTCTATATAAAAGTTGGGAGACTGTCATTTGATCCATCTTGTACATATGATCTTGACTATCAAATACAGATATCATTGGACACTATTTTAATAGCTGCCTATCATGTTTGTTCTCTGGTTTTTCAGGTTATGAAAAGTTGCTTGACCTCCAAAGATCATGTGTCATTTTACAATTGCACAGTTAAAGTTCGGGATCTTAGTCATGTTAGCCTGGGCCTGAAGTAAATGAGGCTCCTGGGTATAGATCCTAAAGCATGAATTCTTAAAGACAGTTTTTCCTGATCTACAGACATTTGGAACAGAGCTAACAAGTTCCTTTCTATCTCTGCCTCTGACATATGATGATGAAACAGAGAAAATCAGGTGCGTCCATGGACATTCTAGTTCAGGTGGACAAAATGAAATTCTGAACTTCAGCCAGGCAAATATTAGAAGTTAGTATAGTAAACCTTAAAGCACAGGGAGAAAAACATCAAAGGCTCCCAGATCTGACATCCTGGCTTTTGTTTCCACATCTTGAACCATAATTTCATTTTTTATCAAAGGAAGCACATGTAAGTAACTACATAACACTCTCAGCCTGCTTTCTACTGTTAAAATTCTGAGGGTCCAACAGCCTCTCCTTCCTATACACTAAAACTATTTTCCTCAGGGAAAATGTTATGTATAAAACAGTGATGTTTTTATACATAAAACTTTTTTTTTATGTGGTACTGGGGATTGAACTCAGGACCCCACACTTGCCAGGCAAGTGCTTATTCTACTGAGCTATCTCTCCAGTCCTTACATAAAAATTTTTAAAGGACTTTGTAATTCTGCTTACTTTCCATTTCCTTAGACTAAAACTATTCTCCAAGCTTCCTCTATCATAAGCATTCTTCTACCTTGTGCCTCTGCTAAATAGCTAAGGGTCAAACTTATAAACCATATTGCTTGATTGTTTGATTCAGAGGAGCTGTGTGGCAGGCATTCTATTTTCCTTCTTTTTTTTTTTTTTTTTTTTTTTTTTTTTTTTTTTTTTTTTTTTTTTTTTTTTTTTTTTTTTTTTTTTTTTTTTTTTTTTTTTTTTTTTTTTTTTTTTGGCAGAACCAGAGATTGAACTCAGGCCCTTACGCTTGCCAGGGAAGCACTCAGTCTACTGAGCCATCTGCCTGGCCCCTCTATTTTCATTTCACTCACATCAAGTTTCAAAATCCCATGCTCTGCTATATTATTTAGAGATTCCCATATAAGTATTATTATTTTTGAAACATAAAAGAACTATTACTGAAAATATTAGAATACTAAATACTCTTGGAAAAAGGAGAAGATGTGTGAAGAACTCTAAGAGGGGCTTTAAAGTTATTGCTAATTTTACATATATTTTGCTGGGTGATAGTTACATTGGTTTTAAAAAATAGTTTTATTGAGATTCAAATAAACTATAGGTGTGTACGTATTATGTGCTTTTTTTCTCATATGATTTACAAAGAAAATCTAAAAAAGAAAAAAAAGTACAGTTATTAAAATGAAAGAGGGGCGTGGTCTTTGAAACCCAAAAAAGGCATGAGCATATTATGTCTTGAAGTTGAAGGTAGAAAGAAATGTCAAGGGGTGAAATTGTAATGCCATTAAGGCTTGAATTTTATACAAGTAGTCAGTGATTGAACTGAGTTCAATTAAAAGGTTTTGCCTTTTGGCATTCTTTGTTACCTTATAAATAATATTTTCTACAAAGAAATATATTGCAGGGAAACAGTATTAACATTCCCTTCATCACATTTAAGGCAACATTTTCCTCAGTCAGTTAAATTTTTGCGTTTCACCTCTGCTTTGTGAAAGCAAGGGAAAATGGGCAAAAAACAGGAATTTGAGGGCAAGAATCAAATTATTTTATTGCAGAATTTTGAGAAAATAGCTTCTAAAGGAGTTATTTTGAGCTGTTGGTAAAGCTCACCCAACTCAGTAAGGAAAGAGGGGCAGAGCTTAGCTATTTTCTAAGATCAGATAGAGAAACTGTGGTAGTCATGTTATAAAGATGGCAAGAGACAAAATCAAAGTCACCTTTCTAAAATATAGTTCTAATTACATCACTCTTGAATAAAAGTCTTCCGTGGCTCCTCATTTCCCGAGGATGAAAGATACAGCCCTTCCTAAAATGACAACTGATTTCCACATCAACACTCCCTCCTACCATTCCCACCCAATGCTAAAACATTCAGGGCCCACAAGCTACTATCTCACTGCTTTTCTAGAATATGCTATGTTCTCTGTGCTTGTGGTCAAGGGAGGTTCCCTCTGACTCCAAGACCCCTGACTGGAAAACTTCTTTTCAGCCTTAAGATACACGGGAGATTAAATATTGAAAATTACATACGGAAAGAAAATGGTTTTGTTTCTCCCCCAAGCCTGGAAATAGTAGATGTTGTATCTGATGGAACTGTGTTGACTTTTCTTCTGAAGCTATCTGCTTCCCAGACCTGACTCGACTTCATCTGCAGGGACAGGCAGTGCTTTCTATATAGTTTTGTATTTAGGATGCATAGGCTTTGTACATGTGCAGGGAGCACCTGAGGCTGGAAACTGATCACGTGTGTGAGGGGTCAGGCAAGGATATCTGAGAACAAAGAGCCCCAATGTTGAGCCACATTCTGAAGCTGCTTCAGCCTAGAGAGCCCAAGTGTGAGCCAATCGACCCCACTAGTTACTGGGCAAGTCAGTGTCACGTGACGCTAAATTTGTCCATTGTATAAATAAACACCCCTATGGGGTGTTCCCTTTCCTACAAGGTGGAGAGAGAGCGCTCAATCTGTCCTTGACTTTGTCTCTTATCTTTATTTTTCCCATCCTCTCACTCTCCTTCACCCTCGGAACTCCAAGAGCCATGCTAGATGCAGCATATATGTTAAATATCTATTGGCTAAAGGATATATACAGTAGATGACTCGAAGTCTTTCAAGAATATCCCAAATGCAGTATAAAGGTACAGAAAACAGGCAGTTTAGTTGAGTGATGTATGTTTTGGAATCTAACTGCCAAGAATAGAATACTATGTCTACTGCTTACCAAGTATGGATTTATTCACAAGATATTTGCACTTTATTGCCTCAGCTCTCTCATTTGTTAAAAGAAATAGCAAAATACCAGTTTCACAGTGTTGCTGGAATGATTAAGTGAAGTATGTATGGAGAATGCTTAAACAGTTCTCAGACACAGCAAACACTTCAAGATCCTTAATATCGCTGCAGGTGAAAACCACAGGATTTATATAAGACTCAGGGAAACCAACAAAAGTTTGAGTCTAAGCAAGTGATATGCATTCTCATGTATGCATTTTCAACACTCTCCTTTCCTTCATCATAGGGCTAAGTGCACTGCATGGAAAGTCTGTGCTCACTAGGATGGATCTCCATTTTACCATGAAGACCTGAGAGAGCTCATTACCTCTCTGTTCTCATGCTAGCATGCAGACATTCTGCAGACCTTCTGAATAATCAGCAAATGCAATGTGGTGAAGTCAAGCAAAACATTTATGGCCTTAACAACCTTGACAGCAAGTAATTGAGAAGCTTAAAAGTTACAAAGCAGTGGAAAACTGAGGCATTGCAATAACCATATTCTTAAGCAGCAATTAACTGCTCTTTGAAATTCTCTCACCTTAAAGTCAAGCTTAACTTGTCCTTTAAATGTGTGTGTGTGTCTGTGAGAGAGAGAGACAGAGAGAGAAAGAGAGAGACAGAGAGAGAGAGAAAGAGAGGAGGTAGAATGAAGTAGAGATGGGAATCAATAGGGATGAAGTCAATGATAAAGCTGGGACAAGGCACTGAACCCAGGGAGAAGGCTCCTCTGCGCAGGAAAAGGCTGTGGTATTGGCTAAGGGAAGGCCGCACACGTGTGTGGATGCAGCTCAGAGCACCAGGTGTTGTGTAGTACACGGAAGCCCCCTAGCCTCATATTTCATTCTATGATTCGAAGGAAAGTAAAACATGAGGAAAAGGTTAGTGAATTTAGCAAGATAAGACAGCGAATTAACTGCTCACTCTTTGGAGCATGCCATATATAACAGTTCAGGACACAAACTTTTTGATAAACGGTATCTTCAAGGAATTTTCAGATAAAATAAAAGTTTTCCAATTAGTTTCCTTCAGATAATGTCACTTTCCCTCTTGTACACACTGTGGTTTATTTCATCTTTCATGTGTAGGTTTGTGGCAGATTTAGACAAAGGCGAGTGAGCCAACTTTACTCTCAAGATACATATTTCAAAGTGCCGTACTGGTTCTTAGACAAGTAACTTCCACTAACCAGCCCTCAAGGTGAATAAGAAACACCTAAGGGACTCTTTGTACCCATAACTCTTCCAAGATGTTACATCTCCTAATTGGCGATTGGGAAGCCTGAAGTCTCAACGTATCCCCTAGAAGAGCTGTTTACCTCATATCTAGAGAAAAGTTTACTTACCTGGAAGAATCATAGAACAGTAGACTTTGAAGGAATTTTGAGCAGTCAAATATAGACAAGCCTTAGCCAGAGAAAAATTAAAAAGTGAGGCAGATTATATACAGAACTTCAGAAGCAGCCCCTACAGAGTCTCAGGATCAATCTTAAATGCTCTTTTATCTCTGCCTGACAGGGACAAAAATTCCAGGCTCATTCTAGGCATTGTTTTGTTAGGAGAGTGAGCTCTTCCATGTTTTCTATCACATTGACAAGCACAAGGTGTGATTCTGACCTTACTCATTTGTGGGAAATACTTTCCCTTTTAGAAGGATTTTGCTCAATCTATTTCTACAACTAACTGAATTATTTAATTTTAACTCTTCTTGGCCAAGTGCTTCTATAGTTACATTATGTGATAAGTTCCTGAAGTATTCATCCTAGATTATTAATACTATGTTGTACATTCATTATGTCTTTTTTAAAAAAAAAAACCTTAGAAACCATTATAGGATGTTGTTTTAAATTTGTTTTCTAAAATTTAAGAATCATAGGTTTGGAACAAATTTTATTAACTTGTAGATTCCTGAAATTGTACAGCTTTCCCAAGAGCCACCGATATCTCCCAAACTAGGCTAATGGTAGTCAGTTCTCTCAGGGTTTGCTTGTGAGGATTAAACAAGGCAATTCTAGTAGAGCCATCAATGTGGTACATGTCGCATGGTGAATCTTAGATAAATGTTAGCTATGATCATCATTATTACTGCTGCATAGAAACAGCCAAGGCTGAAGTGTACTTCGTGAGACTAAATGTTCTTTGAACATTAGTGTCTTAGTTACTTTTCTCTCATTCCTGAAACAAAATACCCGACACTGAAAATTAAGGGAAGGAAAGTTTATTTAGCTCATACTTTGTGGAGGTTTCGGTCCATACTCAGCAAGCCTGGGTGGCATGGCAGAAGACAGCAAAATCAGCAAGAGCAAAAAGTCAGGGAACAAGCCTCTTTTCCTCCCTTAAGTTGTCTGCAGGCTTTTCACCCTAGGGTGGGTCCTCTGTCATAAGTCAGGGCTCTCGTCTTCACTTCAAGGCTCACTTCCTTTTGGACCCAAGCTGGGGCCAAACCACCAAAACAACTCCACCCAATTTTGTATCTTGGACCTAAGCCAGAGCAAAGACATAGGACCATTGGAACAGTGAAAGTCTCCCATAGACCAGGTGGCTCTATCGAGATAGGTTTTCCCTTGGCTATTCTAGCCCACAAATACTCTCCCCTAAAAACGTTATAAAATCCTCTGGCCCCTTTTGATTGGGGCTCTCTCGGTCTGCTAGACAGACCATCCCTTGCACCTACCTCCGGTAAATCTTCTGTGTCCGAGTGCCTGGCTTGGTGCTTCTGCATGAGTTGAGGCCCTAATGTTTTAGAACCAGACCAGTTCTGTGCCCTTCTTCTGCACAGGCTCAGGATGTTTATGAAGTGAGGACTCTGGCTCCCTGCTGAGTGGGTTAATTAAACTTCTAAATGTCTCAAGTTTACACAGTGTATTGACCATTACAATTAGTGACATAAAATTCTGAGAAGCGTTCTTTATTTTCACAAATTTAGATTACTTAAAGTCCAATATTTTTGTTATACTTTATTTATACTAATGTTATCATAAAAAGTTTAATTTTAAAACTTTACTCATTGTTATAGGAGAAAAAAAAACTGAATTGGTTGATATTTACTGATTTAAACACACTTTAAACTTAATACAAATGAGTCTTTTCCCCCATAATTTATCATTTTCTTATATTTTGACATACTAATTCTAAATCCTAGAATTTTAAAACAGTATAAGAATATTGGCCTGTTTATTACATGGCAAAAAATTTTAAATCCTTAACTGTCAGTTTACAGTTGTATCTGGGTAAATGTTTGATCTCCCTAGATCCTGTCTTGTTCTTTGTAAAATAAAGGTTACATCATGGTATTAAAAATATAATTGGGTTCAGCTAGTTTGACAAAAAGCTCTTAGCAGCTATTTTAATATGAAATGTTTCTCTTAAGTCCAAATTGTTCCTTGTGGTGAAGATAAAGGATGCTGGGGCTGGGGAGATGGCTCAGTAGAAAAAGCGCTTGCTTGGCAAGCCCAAGGACCTGAATTCAATCCCCAGCTCCGCAAAAAAAAAAAAAAAAAAAAAAAAAAAAAAAAAAAAAAAAAAAAAAAAAAAAAAAAAAAAAAAAAAAAAAAAAAAAAAAAAAAGATGAAGGATGCTAAGATCTTAGGAACGGCATGTCTTGCATTGGCTATACCACAGCTAATCAAAATATGTTCCAACCAGCATTTTCTAAGAGATGGTCCACTAGAAACGGTTGCATGGGAAATAAGTTTGGGAAATGCTGTCCATTAGAATTCTCCCACACTGTATTGTGTCTTTATATATAGTATTTGTTAAAGGCCAAAAATTCTTTATTAGGGAAAACCAGTTAAGCTTGTATGATGCAGCATTTCTTGAGCATGTTTGACCTTAGTGCCACCATCCCTCAGAAGCTGTAGGCCAGAGAGGTTAACACCCTCGCTGGGTTGGAGATGATCACTGTGGTGTCCATTCATAGGAGCTCACCAGGATCAGGGGCCTGCACACAGGTACATAGCAAGAGCTCACTGACATTTTAATGAGGAATTATTATTATTACTATTACTATTATTATTATTGTTATATTTTTAGAAAAGGTTAGCCAAAGAGATAGAGGACATGAGAAGAAAAGTATATTGATCATGAGAGGATAATGTCTTTTAAATTCTGGTGGACTACTAACTGGTGGTCAACCTGCTATACCCAGCTGAGCTGAACCAGTATGTTGCTGTGTATAGGAGGCCCACCTGAGGGTTGTTGCCAGCAGCGTAAGAGGCAGAATTGGAGAAGCTGTTGGAAGCTGCTGGTTCTCGCTCTGATCCTCATCTTGAACATGGTTTCCTGGCTCCAGAGGGGAAGATGGTGCATAGTCAGTCTCTGGGAAGCTTATCATGTTGGCTTTCCTGATGGGTAATCAGCTTTCCTCTTTAATGCAGGAGTTTGGGACCTCACTGTTGCTCAGGATGGCTGTGGTACTTTTCAGAGGAGCTCTGGTTCTTACCATGAGCACTACTTCCTGGCTGTAATCTGTAGTCTGCTAGCACAGATCCTTCATCCCAGTGGCACAGAGCTTCTAGCTTCCACCACTGACCTTTGGACCTTCTCAGCACAGATCTGTGAAGATGGCCTGCACAAGACTTTGTCATGGGTGCTAGGCCTCCAGTGGAACTTGTTGGAGGCACTATTTTGGGTTCTAGGTTTTCAGCTGGACTCATAGGATCCAGGCCCTCAGCTGCATTCTTTGGTCTTTAGTGTGTGGATGTATTACTTGAACCCTAGTATATGATTCTTTGGGTGATTAGAAAATAATCTTATAAGTGTGTCCTGTATTGTGTTGTTTCCCTTGCAGCAAACTTGAACCCCAACACTCTGTGTTGCTCTGAGACAACTGAGTGAGGAGTGGAGCCTGGCAGTTGGGTGCATGGGTGTGATTATAACATGGGGATTTAGAGTGCAAACGTGGTTGGCTTTCATTAATTGATACATTTGACATGAAATTTGAAAATCCCTGGCAGTGGACGTGATGTTTATTTTAAAGAGAACAAAACAGAGACCAGCAAGATAGCTCAGCTACTAAAGTGCTGGCTTAGGCAAGCTTATTCAAGCACAGGGATAGGTTTAATCCCCTGCACCACATGCCTCATGACAGCCCCACCCCTAGGCATGCTCAGGTGCCACAGAGTCCAGGTGAGGTGGCAGTGCCTATAATTCCAGCGCTGGGGAGGCTGAAAGCAGAAGGATCACTAGGAGTCTCAGCTGCAAAAAACAACTACATTTAAACAAAATAAAGAAAAAAACAAAACACAAAAACAAAAATGACACAGAATTTCAGAACAAAATAATAGGAAATTAAAAATGGTTGTTATATTACATATAAAAATCCTCAACATAGTTGTTCAAATTACCAGATAGAAGAATGTAAGATAGATCAAACAAACATTAGCTGTTCTTTTTAATAAACTAATAGAAATCTGTTGTACAATAATCTTGGCTAATATGTACATCTATCTATCTTTCTATCTATCTATCTAGAAAATGTATTTTATTTATATAATGGGAAAAATATATAAAGGAAAATATTTTTTTCATTCTTTAGTGCATGCAATTTATCCATCCACTAAGTACTGTGGAATTAAACAATGGAACCACACTAGAAATAAGAGAATCACTAACATGTAAAGAATGGCCAAGAGAAAGCATAAACTGATATCACCTTAATGGACAGTTCTTCACTATCATGCTCACATTATTATAATTGAATAACAGCACTTTTAATGAATAGCAAAAACTCAAAAATATGCTAATATATCTGAAATCAAGTGGTCAGAGTAAGCACCTTAGTCTTCCACTGAAGCCTTTATGATGATGGCGGACTTAGCCTACTTTGTAACACACACAATTAAAGTTTGTTGTGCACACAGCCCTGTCTTAGCTTTTTGGTCTCAAAGAACTTACAACCATAACACAGAACTCTGTTAAATATTAGTATGAATATTGAGTGTTAGTTTTGAATCCTCTAGCACAGATCCTTCATCCCACTGGCATAGAGTTTCTAGCTTCCACCATTGGCATAGAGTTTCTAGCTCTTCTCTAGACATGAGGACATGGGGAGACTATCACTGGATAGTTCAGCTCCTGTTTTAGAGTCAATAACATTAGTAAAGGCCTTACTCTAAGCTGAGAATAACAACATCATCATGTGGAGATAGAAGGTGGTATTTCATTTATTTATTTATTTTTCATATTCTTTTTTCCCCCATAAATTTATTGAGAAACAAATGGCAGTGAGACAGTTTCAAATCAAATTGGTAGGACAGTTTCAATCACTTAATACACTGTATATTGTTTTCTTAGTGGATAATTGTATAAGACCTAGCATGATATTCTATTTACAAACATATTAGAACAGATCCCTCTATTCACTGAATTAAGAGAATGTAGCTGTATATCTATCTTAACTATTTTGAATATACAGATACAAAATGGTCATTCATTTGTATCCTCTATTTTGTTTAGTTTTGTCAATTAAATATTATAGGTGTGTGAATTCAGCAAAATATTCCCAAATAGTCCAGTTGCCCATAATAGTATTGGGTTTTCTACATTTCGGGCAGCATCAGAAGTTGTTGACTTGAGTCTTTTACAGCTCAGCATAATAATATGGTTTTACTTTTTATACTTCAGTTTAATAATTTCTGCTGAATGGTTAAGACCAAGATAAAGCAAGACCTATGTAACAAGAATTATAGCTTTTGTATCTGATTAAGGTCAGTCAAATCTCCTCGGGATTTATCCTGAGACTCTGTACCGCAGTTTGTAGATGCTTTGTCTATGTCAGCCATGTAGATGAGTCACGGCCATTGCTTGACCAATTTGCTTTCTATGAAAGTCTGAGAGAATGTTTTCTCTCCAAGTGACTCTTAGGCACACTCCACATCCTTGATCACTTTTCTCTTTGGCCCCATAATCTTGATCAGAAAATTTGGGAAACAACTGAGTTGTGTGATGTTATAGTACAGGTTCTCATATGTCCTGAGTCTTAATTGACCTTGGAAGGCTAAGGCAAAAATCTTGGCTGCCCTTGTGGCCCTCCCTTTTCTCTAATTTTTGGTTTGAACTTAGGTTGTTAAACCTCCAGAAGAGAAGCTTATTGTTACTACCATGCATCCTAGGCTGTTGAGCCGAACCTCTGTCTAACTATGAAACATCTTAGGCTTAACATGGAACAGGCATTTTTCATCAAGTATTGATATGTTAAACTTTAAGTCCTTACAAAATATAACATAAAATTAAAATGTATTTTAAAAATAGGAATAAACAATTATATATGTTTACACATAAGTTTGGAAATCTAACCATATACAGCATTGTAGCAGGACAGTCTTGGGTCACTCCTTTTCCACTCGCCTGACTTAATTCACCACCCCCATCCTCTTTAAACAAATATATACCCAAGAGGTAGCTCAGCAGCAACAGGCATATCATGACAAGCAGCACCGATTCAGAAGATCAGAATGACAGGCACTCCCAACCTGAACCTACTACTACAAATCGTCATCTTCATTACAGTTGCTTACTTCACAGGTATCAGCATAGATAATCAGGGTGAGAATCCTAATTCACTGATAGATTTGAAAATCTTCTGAAGATTCTGAGGACTATGGCCGTGTCAATCTTGTACATATAACTGTACATATAACTGCTTTGCCTCTGTTGTGTTTCCTAGCTCTGTATTCATTTCTAGTCTTGAAGTTCTTGCTTTCCTTTTAAGTGTTATACCTTTGTATTTGTATTTGTTCTTTTGAGTTATTATACTAGGGAGACTATATATGATATTTACACATTTGTATCTGGTTTATTTCACTTATGAGTATATGTTCAAGTGTCATCCACTTAAATATGAAGGATTCGAGTTTGCCATTCTTTATAGCTGAGTAATACTCCATTGTATAAAAATACCACATCTTTTCAATTCATTCCTCGGGTGATGGGCATCTTGGTTGTTTCCAAGATTTGGCTATCACAAATTGTGCTGCTATAAGCACAGGTGCACATATATCACTATGATATGATGTTTCCGGTTCCTCTGGGAAAATTCCCAGTAGGGGAATAGCTGGCTTGAATGGAATTTCTAGTCCTACTTTCTTAAAGATTCTCCGCACTGATTTCCATATGGTTGTACAGTCTACATTCCCACCAGCAGTGGAGAAGGTTTTCCCTTACCCCACATCCTCTTCAACATTCGTTGTTGGTTGATTTGTTTGTGATAGCCATTCTGTCTGGAGTGAGATGGTATCTCAGTGTTGCTTTAACTTGCATTTCACTGATAGCTAGTGAAATATTTTTTCATATATTTATTTGCTTCTTTATTTTTGTCCTCTGAGAAGTGTGTATTCATCTAAGATGCCCATTTCTGCTTTGGGTCTTTAAATTTAAGGGCTTTGACGTATATTAGTTCTTTATAAATTCTAGAGAGTAGACCTTTGTCTGAGTGTTTATTAGTTTATTTTCAAAATTAGGGGATTATCTTTTCACTTTGTTGGTAATTTCTTTTGACATGTAAAAACTTCTCAATAAAAGTTGGTCCAAGTTGTTAATTCTTTCAAGTGTTTCCCGTGTGAATACATGTTTGTTCATGAACTCTTTGCCTACCCTTATGTCTTCAAGAGTTCCTCCTACTTTCTCTTCCAGGAGATTGAACGTTTCTGTTTTAATGCTTAGATCTTTAATCCATTTTGACTTGACCTTAGTGCATCGTGATAGACCTGATTCAAGTTTTAGTTTTCGGCATGTAGAGAGACAGGTTTTCCAACACCATTTGTTAAAGAGGCTATCTTTCTTCCAGGGAGCATGTTTGGCCCTTTTGTGGAAGATCCGGTAGCTTAGTGGTTTGTAGACGCTTCAGTATCTTCTAATCTATTCCACTGATCCTCAGGTCTATTTTGTTGTCAATACCATGTTAATTTTATCACAGTGGCCTTGTAGTATAATTTCAAGTCAGGGACTATAATGCCTCCTGCCTTGTCTTTGCTGGCCAGGATTGCCTTTGCTATTCTAGGTATTTTCTGGTTCCAAATAAATTTTAGGAATGATTTCTCTAGGTCTGAGAGGTATGTTGATGGTAGTTTGATAGGGATTTCATTACATCTGTACAGCAATTTTGTGAGTATGGCCATCTTCACGATGTTAGTTCTTCCTATCCAGGAGCAGGGAATATCCTATTTTCTGAAATCTTCTACAATCTCTTTTTTCAGAGTACTGTAATTTTCCTTGAAAAGATATTTGACTTCTTTAAAGAGATTAATTCCAAGGTGTTTCATTTTCTGTGCTATTGTAAAAGGTATTGTTTCTATTATTTCCCTCTCAATGTGTTTGTTATCTGTGTAGAGGAATGCTATTGACTTTTGGGTATTGACTTTTTATCCTGCTATGCTACTGAATTTGTGTATAATTCTACTATCATTTTGGTGGAATTTTTTGGGTCTTCGAGTAAAGTACCATGTCATCTGCAAATAATCATAGTTAGAATTCTTCTTTACCTATCATTATTCCTTTTATTTTTTCTCTGTTGTCTAATGGCTCTAGCTAATGATTCCAAAACTATATATGAATAGGATGGGTAATAGAGGACATCTTTGTCTTGTACCAGATCTGAGAGTAAAAGATTTCATTTTTTTCCCATGTAGAATTATACTAGCTGTTGTGTTTTCATAAATGGCTTTCATCAGATTGAGGTAGAGGCCTTCTATTCAAATTTTCTGAAGGACTTTGAACATGAATGAGTGTTGCAATTTGTCAAAAGCCTTTACTGCATCAATTGAGATGATCATGTGGTTTTTAGATTTCAGTCTATTAATATAGTGTATTACATTTATAGATTTTCAAATATTAAACCATCCTGGCATCCCTGGAATGAATCCTACCCAGTCATGGTGTGTGATCTTCTTGATGATTTGCTGCATTCTATTTGCTAAGATTTTATTCAGCATTTTTGCATTTAAGTTTATGATGGAGATTGGCCTGTAGTTCTCTTTTTAGTTGTGCCTTTCCCTGGTTTTGGAATCAGTATAATAATTGTCTTCAGAAATGATTTTGAGAGAATTGTTTCCTTTTAAATTTCCTTGAATAGTTTGAGGAGTATAGGGCATATATCTTCTATAAATTTCTTGTAGAATACAGCTGTAAATCCATCAGGACATGGACTTTTGTTTGTTGGCAGGTTTTTTTTTTTTTTTTTAAATTACATCTTGTATTTCATTGGCTGGTATTGGGCTATTGAGAGTGGTTTTATCTTGCTGAATCAGTTTTGGCAATTTGTTCCTTTCGAGGAATCTGTCCATTTTGTCTGTGTCTTCTATTCTGTGAGAGTAAAGATTCTCAAAGTAGCTATTGATAATCTTCTGAGTTTCCATTGGGTCTCTGATGACTTCACCCTTTTCATTCCTTATTGCTTGCATTTGAATTTTTTCTTTCCTTTTTTCATGAGTTTAGTTAGAGGATTATTGATTTTATTTAATCTTTCAAAGAACCAGCTTCTTGATTCATTAATTCTTTGAACTGTTTTCTTCATCTCAATTGAGTTCTTTTCTTCTCTAATTTGTATGATTTCTTCTCATCTTTGGGCTCTGCATTTGGTTTTCTCTTCATTTTCTAGTTGTTGGGGGTGTATCATTAGCGTGTTTATTTGTTCCCATTCTGTTTTCCTAATGTGAGTTAATAGCTATAAATTATCGCTCTGAGAACTACCTTCATCGCATCCCATAAATTCCGATAAGTTGTGCTTGAATTCTCATTGAATAGCAGATATTGTTGCATTTCTTGTTTGATCTCAGCTGTGACCCATTGATTGTTGAGTAGGGTGTTGTGTAATTTCCATGTTTTTATGGGGTTTTTCTGTTTTTATTTTTATCATTTATTTCCAGCTTCATGCACTGTGGTCAAATGATATGCATGGGATAATTTTTGTTTTCTTGTATATAATTAAGCATGACCTATGGACCAATATGTCATTTAGAGAATGACCCAGTGAAGTTGAGAAAAATGTGTATTCAGCTGTATTTGGGTGGATCATTGTGTATATGTAAACTAAGTCCATTTGTTTCAAGCTCTTGTTCAATTCTGTTACTTCTTCATTAATTTTTTTGTCTGGTAGACCTATCTTTTTGTGACAAGGGAGTGTTAATGTCTCCTGTTGAGATAGTGGTCTTGGATATTAGGTTTTTCATATCCATTAAGACTTGTTCTAAACAGTTTGGTCCATCATACATGTTACCTCTTCCTCTTGAACTTTTCCCCTAACCAGTATGTAGTGGTCTTCTTTATTTCACTTGATCCTTCTTGGTTTGAAGTTTAGACTGTATGAGAACAGAATTGTTACTCCTGCTTTTTTTCTGAGGTGCTAGGTCATGTAGTATTGTTTTCCATCCTTTGCCTTTCAGCCTAAGAATTTCTTTTTCATTAAAGTGTGTTTCTTGTATACACCATTTTGTTGGATTTTGTTTCCTAATCCACTGTGTCAGTCTACTTCTCTTAGTTGCATTGAGTCCATTTACATTGATTGTTATAATTGAGATGTGTTGACTTATTATTGACATGTTATTTACATGGTGTTGTTTATTCCTTTTTGTTTTTTGTTTAATTGTTTGCCCTATTTAGTGGGTTTCTTCTGTTCCCATTGGTAAACTTCTGATTATATTGGTTCTTCTCTAGAACATCTTTCAGCAGTCTGTGAACAGCTGGCTTTGTCATTATAAAATTCTTTAGCTGTTCTTTGCCATGGAAGTATTTCATTTCTTCATTAATCTTGAAAGGGAGTTTTGCAGGGTATAGTAGTCTGGGCTGGACTTTTTTTCACAGAGCACACAAAGTACTCTGATTCATGTTCTTCTTACCTTCACAGTTTCTGAAGAGAATTCTTCCATTATTCTGGTGGGGTTTTCTTTAAATGTGATCTGCTTCTTTTCTCTAGCAGCTTACAGAATATTATTTTTGTGCTGGATTTTTGGGATCTCGACTCTTATATGTGTTGGTGTGGTTTTAATTGGGTTGAAGTTATTTGGCTTTCTGTATGCTTCGGTTACCTGAATGTTAGATTGTTTCCTCATATTTGGGAAGTTTTCTGCTATTACTTCTGCCTGTATTCTTTTTATATTATTTGTATTGACTCCTTCATTCTCATTTATGCCAATTAATCTCACATTGTTCATCTTGGCATCATCTTTTAGGTGACAGACTACTTTTTCTGCATCCTCATTGTTTTTAAGAGATACTTTTTCACCTTTTCACTAGCTGCACCAGTGTCTTTAAGATTTGATACTCTGTCTTCACTTTCACATAAACGATTTTGCAGGCTTGCGGTTGAGATTTTAAGTTTCCTCTACATCTGTTTGACTCTGCTTCATGCGATCTATTTCTTTCCTGTATTGCTTATTGAAGGAGTCCATTTTTTCTAGTCTCCTCTATTTCTTCTATCAATGTCTTCTTTAGAAGCAGCTATTAATAATTCTTTTACTGCAGAGGTTTTTTTTTCACATTGGGTTTCCTCCATATGTTTCTGTATTTGATTCTTTACTTCAGATGCTATGAATTCAGAGATTTCTTTTATTTCAGAAATTAATGTTGAGTAAGTTCCTCTATACCTTTTTGCTGCTCTTTCTTTACTTCTGATGCTATTAATTCTTACATTTCAGCTGAACTAGAATCCTCTGCACTTGTTCTGTGTGGGCATTGAGTTTCCTCCTTATTTTTCTGCATTTGATTCTTTACTTCAGATGCTATGAACACAGAGATTTCTTTTTTATGTTCCAGAAATGAATTCTGGTCCGAGTTCCTCTATACCTTTCTGCTGTTGTTTCTTTACTTCTGATGCTACTAATCCATACATTTCAGCTGAGCTGTTGTCCTCTGTACTTGTTCTTGGCAGGTTCGAGGCCTGAGATTGCATTTGGTCCTTCTCTTTGTCATTTAATATAGCTCTGACTTCTGACCTTTGATGTAGAGCTTTGGCACAGTTATAACCTTAGCACCTACTGAAATTTGGATACAGATCTATTAGATTTGAATTTATCCAGTTATTCCTGGCTTGGGTCTAGTTCTTGAGTTAAGCTCCTTCTTGCTGTAGCCCTTGGAAGTGAATCCATTGTGCACCTCTGGCACATAAGTGAATCTGTAGTGCTCCCCTTTTTGTGCCTGGTCCAAGGGGCCCAGGGGAGCACAGAATCTCTCCCACATACTAGCTTGACCTGGGCTTGGAGTGGATGAGAGGGGTGGAGGTTTCCCTAGAGAGCAGGCAGGAAGGGTTCCAAGAATGAGGTAAGGATTCACTCAGGGGCTGACCTGGACTTGACCCACCAGTGCATGTGGAGCAGGAGCTCATCCCCACACTCACTGGGCCTGAACTTGGGCTAGATGGAAGAGCTGGTTGTTTCCCTAGAGAGCAAGAGAACAGGGCAGAAAGGGTCTGAGAATGTGGCAGCAAGACTCACTCAGGTGCTGGTCTGGGCTAGATCAGCCAGCGCAGGGGAGAGAAGCTGTTATTTTAGTGAAGAAGTAAAGCTGAAGATTTTCATCACATTTCAAATTTACTATAGCACAATTTCCCTAAGGTAAAAGTTCTCTTGAGGAATTTTAATGCTTTACATAGGAAATTAAAGAATGAAATGTATGTATATGTATTTGAACACAGATGTACTCATTGTTTATGTTATAATAGTGGAAATAGGATTCGATAGCCAGAACCAAACTACTCCTGGGTATTATCTTTGTCACTTATGTACTGTCAGTGCTTAGATTTGTTTTAGATTGTTTTCAAGTACTTACTTTTCATTTATGATAAAATGGAAATGTTCATGTTTGTAAAAAGGATGTTTCAAATGCTCACGCTAAATCCAATGTGTGTAGTGAAAAGTATGTGGTAAAAAATCACTTGTTTTGGTATTTTCAACTGTCTTAGACAAATTGTTTGTTGATCTAATTAATAATAGGAAAACATCTTTAAAAGAAGAAATAATTGAGGTAGTTATAATGCATTGTCATATAGTAGTAATAACAAGGCAATTTACCTTAAAGAAAAATAAATATATCATAAGTTGTCAATTACAAATAAACACTACCAAGCAACCTCATTGTGTAGACTGTGATCTCTAATGCAACTTCATGCCTCTTATTGAGCAGTCTCCTTTCAACTACTGTAAAATTTCTCAGAAAAACAATAAGTTCCCATTCACAACTATGTTATTTCCCAAGAATTTGTACTTGTGCCTGGTCCAAGGAGCTCAGGGGAGCACAGAATCTCTCCCACATAATAGCTTGACCTGGGCTATAACACAAGTACAAATTCTGGGTGGATTAAAATAACAGCAATGTGTTGTCTCACAATTCTGGAGATTTGAAGCCTGAAATCAAGGTATTTCCAGATGGCTAGGCTTGTCTTCCATCCACTCTGTCTTGCAGTCGCAGATTATGGACTGAAATCTATAGACTGTGATCTAAATAAACTTCTCTGCCTTTAACTTTGGTGTTGGGTATTTTTTCTGAGCAACATGAAAAAAGTAATTTAAGACATTTACTAATTGAGGGAAAAATGTGAGTAGTGTCTGTGTTTCCATTTATCCCCTCTCTGTCTTCTAATAAGAGCATAGAGATTTCCTTCAGTTTTCCCACATGAGTTGTTAAGTTCTTCTCAGTTGAGAGCAGAGATGATCAATCCTGGCTGCATGTTAGAGGCTTATGTAGTAAGTTGAGGTGCAAAACAAGCATGGTATTTTAAAAGTGTTCCCAGGCTATTCTAAAGTGGAACTAACTCTGAAAACCTGTAAATTATGGATGATCTTGAATCTATGATTTATTGATTACATATCACTTGAATATTTTCCTCTGCTCTAATGTTTCTACCTTCCTTTACTTCTCTTTCCCCTCTTATACCCTAGTGCCTTATGAATACTACTGCATAAACTAGATGGGTAATACAGGGAAGAAAAGTCAACTGAGTACATATGAAGAATTATGATTTATATGGTAGAAATTTCCAGTTGTAGTTATAAGGGGTCAAAATTAAGTATTTGCCTGTTGACTTCAGAAATGGGCCTCTTCGAGAAAAAGACTTTATAAACTTAAAAACTTGCTCTAAAGAGTGTCAGGGACATCAGACAGCCCAGGACCAGAGATAGTCCTATGAATGTGGTCATGAGACAGATGCCATGAAAAGAGATGTGGGCCATGGAGATAGCTCTAAGTACCTGCCTGACAAGCACAAGGACCTGGTTTTGATCCCCAGTATTTCATGCTGTGCCAGCGCCAGGTCCTGCTGATCACTGAAACCAGCATGGTGGGCATGGCTGTAATCCCAACACCGGGGAGGCTGAGACAGAAGGATCACTACAAGCTTGAGCTTCATAGTGAGACCTTGTACCAAATAAATGAATAAAATTTAAAAAATGATTTTAAAGAAAGAAGATGCATGTCCCTTTAGAGTAAAATGTGAATACTGATGACTAGGAGGTTGGTCATTTTAAACAATGTGTGTTTGCAGTTCATTATGGCTTAAGCATGATTTGGTATCAGTAGAGCAACATTCTGCATGTTATTTTTCATCATTGTTTCCAACATTTACTCCTTTATAAAGTGGGAATGCGTGTATGTAAGCCAATTTATGACTGTGTGTGCATTAGTTTCAGCACCTTAAAGCTAAGATGATTGACTTCACAGTACTGTCTTCACTCTCTTTCTTTCTAGTCAGTTGAAAAGAACTTAGCACATTGGGCAACAAAAAAAATACTATTTGAAGTTTTTCTCAAGGTAATGAACACTATTTTTTATACAAGGACTTAGGGAAAGACACCTGTGAAAATATTGGGAAAAGTAGGGGAAAGATCTCAGAACAATGGTCAAACTTTTATTTAATTGATGAACTAGATTATTGGTCGAGAGCACTTTTTTCACTTCTTCAGCCCCTAGTATATAACAAGTTTATACCAATTTTAAGCATAGTCCCCAAATTTATTATATCATTTAACAATAGCATGACAGAGATCATGATTTGTTGCTAAAGATGGCTTTGACACAGTAAAGTTTATTTAGTTTGGCTAGTTGTACAACATTTTAAAGATAATTCTATTTCATAGGAGGACACATGGGAAAAGATTTTGATGATTCCAGAAAGAAAAAGGGACAGGAGACAAGTTCCCCAAAGAAGCATATTAAATGTTGGAAAACTCTGAAAGGCTGTATTCCTTGGAGAGACATGGCTACCTATTGGACACATTAGCTTTTAAAGTCGCTTTATTTTTAAGTTTAAATAGAGATCTATGAGAAATGCTGTTTTGAGATCCAGAATCAAATACAACCTCTTACATTGTTAATCTTTCTTGAAGTATAAAGGGATTAGAATAAAGAGAAAATTATTTCATCTTAAATTCAGTCTCATGTACACTTTTTCTTTTCAACTCACCTTCCTTTTATGAATACTTCCTATGAGTGAGGTAAAATATGGAATATAAACTAAATGACATAATTCCTAAGTATAAGAGTCTATGATATATGTAGAGTGATAATGTATGACAATATAATATATGTATGAAGTGACAATGTATGAATGACACTGAGGGAAGGACAACAGTGTTTTAAGTTGTTTAAAATCAATCTTAAATTTAAAAATTAAATTTATAAAAGCATGATCCAGGTTTACCTTGCTCATTTTTTATGTGCAGAACATAGACTTTGCATTACAGACATTTAATACACTTTTTCAAGGACAAATATGATGCAAAATTGGGATGAGATTGTAGGCGTCCTAGAAAGGAAAATCAAAATTTTTACTGGAAAATTTACTAAAATTGACCTGAATATTGAAAGTTAAAATGAATTTTGAATAACAGGTACAATTTGGACAAAATAAAAAGGAGCAGAATGCACATGGTTGTGTATGCATATGTGTATGGGTGTGCATGTGCTGAAAGCTATGTTTCTAGAAACAACCTTATGCAGTCAAGGTAGTGAGTATGAATAGGTAAATAACTACCAAGTATTAGTGGAAAAATCCCCTTGGAAGTTGAACTGAAATAAAACAGAAGAGTTTTAATGAGTATATGTGTACAATTTATTGGGAAAACCTTGAGCTTTTCTTACAAATTTGAGTTTTCCATTAAAATTGGAAAAAAGTTGTCTCTTCCAAATATATATATGGTGTGTGTGTGTATCTTTATATTGTTTGTATATTTGTTTTTTATTTTTGTCATGAAGTAATTTCTAAAATAAAATTTAGAAAAGCCATTGGAAGAGAAAATTACCAATTGGAATACTTTGGAAGACACCGAAGATGAATGTTACAAACACTATATCAGGTAAAGCAGAAGAATTGGGGGACAAGACTGACTGAGCCTTGTTGAGCAGCTAGAAGAACATGAAGAAATGGGAAGAAGGGACAGCGTATTACCACAGGTCCATGCAGGGGGGTGAGGAAATGATGACTTGGTTCACTTCTTTTCCTCTTTTTTTTTTAGATTTAGTACAGGGTCTAAAGGGTCTCGTTACACAGATCCAATGAGTGAGTGTCCTGTTTTCAGCCTCCCAAGTGCTGGGATTACAGATGCACACCACTGCACCCAGTCTCAATTGCCATCTCAGTGCATCCCGGGGGTGGCATGGCAGGCCCCAGGAATCAAATCCCCAACCCCTGCACCTGCTTGCAAGTGCTTTAATCCGCTGAACTATTTGGTTGGCCCTAAAGTGCTATAGGTTAAATCCTTATGTGAATATATATTACCCTAGACTAACTTGAAAGCTCTGCTATCCGATATAAATTCTAAAATGGAATGCTCTGTGAAGAAAATCAAATATTTCTGACATATTTTAGGCACAGTGTTACTGATTTTAGTGAGGGGTATCTGAAATATCAGATGCCATTAACTGGTATTTAATCTTAAATACCCTTTTTTTTTTTTTTTTTTTTTTTGGCTCTTTGGGTCTGACAATTCCATCTCTGAATGTGTCTTTTTCTTATTTCCAAGTATAAAAATTGAAAAATGTTATTATATAGTCCATTAAATATTTGTATTTTTAACATATTTAGCTGACTCATAAGCAGAAAATACTCTAAAATACATTTGGGTAAATATACTTAAACTTTTATTTTTAATTAGTTATTTGGCTTTAACTATATAAGATTCATAGTCTGTTTTTCCAATGCCAAAACTATAGTTAATATCCTGCTGTGTATCTCATCCAATAAGTGAAAATATGGTATTTTCTTCTTCTTTTTTTTTTTTTTAAAAAAAACCTTTTTATATTGTTAACCAATTTCACAGAGACTGTTACAGAACTAGTTGATCATTCTGCCCCAAGACTAAAATTCCTAAAGACACAAGTCTTGCTGTTAACCTGCCTTATTTCTGATGTTGAGCAACCTAGCACTCAGAAATATTATTTGTTTTTGGTAAATAATGTTTGTCCATGCAGAGGTATTTATCGAGTGCCTACAAGGCATTTTTATTAGTTCTGCAGATATAGTCATTTATAACACAGATGAAATTTCTGAAACATATTTCCCAGTTAGCAGAGAAAATGAAAAGAAGAGCGAGAGCGAGAGCAAGAGGGAGGAAAAGAGAAGATGGGAGGAAAAGTAATATTTGTGAATTAGAGATGAGTACACTGAGGAAATTGAACATGGAATGATGATCCTCCAATTGTGAACAGGGTGCTCATAAATATCATCATGAAACGTGAGGAGACGTAATGCAGTGGTTTGGATACTTGGTGAGGGGACATTTGCAGTATCGGCCTGGGTCAGCAAAGGCAGTGGTCCTTCCTTGGACAGAAACACGCCTCTGTGCTCCAGGGAGAACATAGGAATCTAGTGGGGCATCTGTAAACACTTCTGAAAACTGTGGCAGGGTGAACCCTGTGAGACCTTTTATCCATTGTAAAATATTTGTTCTAATCCCCAGGCCTGCTGTGCTGGCCCGGCCCCTGGGGCATGTGCACACCTATAATGCCAGTTCTTAGGAGGCTGTAAACAGATGGATCACCATGTGTCTGATCTAGTAGTGAGACCCTGAACACCCTGTAAACCCTTCCCTAAAATTAAAAAAAAATAATTTGTTCTAATTTTAAGTGAAATAGGGAGTTACTGGATAGTTCAGAGCATGCGAATGGTATATGATTGGCGTTTTACTGAGACTCTTGTAGCATTCTGATTAAGAAGATACTAAAGCTGGGGTCAAAACTAAGTTCATGGTAGAGGAGGATTGATGCAAGAATTCAGGCAAGAAGAGACGGTGCTTCAATCAAGATGGGCAGCAGCAGTGCTAGGGAAAAGTAGTACAATTCAGGAGAGATTTTGAAAATGGAACCAACGTATTTGATGAACTAACAACATGCATCAGAAAAAAAGACAAACAGCCAAAGATAAGGATTCCAAATTTTTCCTCCTAATCAAGTGAAACACTTCAGCTGTCATTAATAGTGGAGTGAAGTTGGTGAAATCGAGGGGAAAGCACATTTTGATGGAAGATCAAAAGCTCGTCTTTTGATATATTAATTGTGAGATGACCATTAGATTAGGCCAGGTGGATTTAGTTAAATACACACTTGCAAAGTATAAAGTTACAATGCATCTGTCACAGCAGTCATAGTTAAAGCTATAGGATTGCATAGGAGTATAAGGCAGTGAGTGTATTACAAAGGAGAAGAGTCTTAAAGGATGACTGTTGGAGCTTTTCAGCTATGAGAATTAAAGAAAACAAAAAAGTGAAATAGTATCTCTTTTTTAAAAAAATTTTTCAGCATAGTACTTGGAATTGAACTTAGAACCTTGCGCTTGCCAGAAAGGTACTTATACTGCTGAGCTATATCTCCTGCTCTGCAAAAGGGGATCAGTGAAGGAGAATGAAGATGAGTAGCCACAGGAATGAAGTGTCCTGGAAATTGGGTGAAGAACTAAATAGATCTGAGACTTGACCCCTGGAACTCATTGTAGTAGACAGGTGAAAGGCAGATGTGTGTTGTCATGGGCTTAAAGGAGGAAGATAAAAGCCAATTTAAGAGACAATGGTTCAAAACTTAAGGTTTTTTGAAAGCAAGAGGTAATATCCAATTATTTGTCCCATTTTGCATAACTTTATCTGTTAATGTAAGCAACAGATTTGACAATAAAAATAGATAATAAAACGATTACTGTTAATTAGGTATTTTTGTTTTGAAAATCTGTAATATATGTATTGTTGTTTATTTTATTTTTTATTTTGTATTTTAGGGAAAGGTCTATAGAGTGTTCAGGGTCTCACTACTAGACCGGACTGGTAGTGATCTGTTTATTTACAGCCTCCCGAGAGCTGGGATTACAGGCACATATGACCACACCTGGTCTCAATCACGATCTTAGTGTGCCCCAGGGGTAGGGCCAGCACGGCAGGCCCAGGGATCAAACCCCCAGCCCTGTGCCTTTAATCCACTGAACTATTTTGCTGGCCCTATCATATGTATTGCTGTGTGTTATGCTGTTTCTGTCTTTGTTTCTGCTGTTTTTGATTTTGTTTTTACTCTTCAAAATAAAATAAAATAAAATATTTTTTAAAAGACACATTATAAATAAATCTCTTAGGGAAATTTTTAAAAACTTTATCACATATAAATTGTATATATAGAAAATATTAATACAATTAGATACTGATGTATGACATACTCCATGTTCATCTTCAAAAGAAGATTGCAGGCTGTAAAGTAGTCACATTTGATAGGCTTATTACCTTTGCAGAGGGGCTTACATTGAATAACATGATCAAGAAACATTTTTTGGCATTCAAACACATAATACATGACTAACATGACATAATGAATTTGAAGAAATATGGTAGTTGATATCCCTTCAGTACTACTATATTCTCCAATTTTCCAGAGCAAAATTGCTGGAAGGATCACTAGAAGAGGAAATTTTAAATATCCACAGGTTGGGGACAAGGAGATAGCTCAGGGGTCTAAGTGACTGCCTGGCAAGCCCAAGGACAGGGGTTTGACCCCTGGCCTCCATGCCATGCTGGCCCTGTGCCATGCTGTCCTCTGAAACTGGGCATGGTGGCACATACCTGTAATCCCACTGCTGAGGAGGAGGATCACTACAAGTCTGAGCTGTGCAGCAAGACCCTGTACTATATAAATAAACAAATAAATATTTTTAAAGAAATAAAATAAATGTATCTTCAGGCATTTCTGTATTTTACAAATAGACTACACCAAAGCAAGTTGTGAGGAAATACAAAAACATTTTAAGTAAATACTTTGGTCAAGCATATTAAATTATATTGATACAATAGAACTTTAAATCAAGAAACATGCTGATAATATATATTTTCTGTTGGTTTCATTCTTACCTTGTCCCCATTCTATTTTAGAGCAGAATATACTACTTGTGCATTGATTTTTATTTTGTCTTATTCAATCAATCAATCAATCAATCTATCTATCTATCTATCTATCTATCTATCTATCTATCTATCTATCTATGTATCTATCTATCTATCTCTCTATCTATCCAGTTTTTTAAAATAAGGTCTTTGTATGTAGTTCAGGATGGCCTTGAATTACTATATATCCCAAACTGGCTTCAAACTCCTATCAGTCTTCCTGCCTCAGCCTCCTAAGTGCTGGGATTGCAGGTGTGCTCCACCATGTCCAGCAGCATTGACTTTGTTAATTATTGTGGGTTAGTGGCCTGGATTGTAATGAACATTTTAAAACTGAATTGAGACTTGCTAAAAATAGCATGTTAATATCTTTTTCAGTTCTTCAAACATCTGTCAGATGTCTTGTTATACACGGATTTTATGTCAGATCCATATATAACATTGCTTTTGATTGACATGAAAGATTTTTGTACCTGATTTGAGATCACTTTATCACTATAGTCATGCATTTTAAAAGTCTGGAATTAAGGGAATAGTTTTACATCTGTTTTAATATTCTTCATAGAATTTTTTTATTAGCTGTGGAATACTTTTTGGCTAGGATTTTAAAATCTTGCTTAATATGCTTTGCAATATTACTATATGTTTTATCCTGGATTTGGAATGTTGGAGGCACATTATAGCTAATATCTGAAACTTATAAAACCTGTTAGAAGAGAAAGAGAAATTCTACCAATTATTATAGGTAAGTTTTGAAATAGATAATCTAGATGGACAGGGGGTGGTAGGCTAGGATGCCTTGTCTCATTATAAAGATCAAATGTAAGTAAAAACTTCAATGCTAGTCATAATGGAGCAACTTGAACCAGATTTGTAAATAAGAATAAGCCTTGGACAAATGCTATCAGCCAAATCTTCAAGATCTGTGAAATAAGAGAAAAATAGGGTGAGCCTGTGTTTGCAAAGACTCTTGGATTACGGCACGTTTTTGGAAATTGCATGAAAAGATGAAGCCCAAACAAAGCATGGACAGCACACACTTAAAATTGGAGCCACTGAACTAAGTATTTATGGTAGAGTACTGTAAAGGAGGAATTTGGACATTGCAGCACCACAGTGAGTGTAAGCTCTTGGCCAAATCACAGGGTACATTTGCCCAGGGCAGGACTCCTTCATTGAGTTCTGACCAAGAATACTTGCTGGAGGCCTGCCCCCTAGTAGAGATAGTCGGGGCAGCTGGAATTCCTACACAGCTAGAGTGGAGAGCGCCCCCAGAATGCTCAGCATTCAGGCAAGGAAGATGGAAATATACACCTTGATAGGAGAAAGGCACTGCAGTGTGGATCACATCAGAAAACTCAACGGAGTTTCATAGACTAAAGGCCAAACTTCACATAATCAAAAGGAGCCACCAGTAATTTAATAGTCACCAAGAACAATCTCAACAGTCTTTAAAAGAGTCAACATAATATATATTCCCTATAATGTGCAATGTATAATTTAAAATGCTTTGATCTACCTAGAAAGTACAACTGAACGAAAAACTCAATTAAAAAGACTTGAACACTTTATAAAATAATGCAATTGAATGGCCATCAGCACTTAAAATATAATTAACTTTATTGGCCACCAAGAAAATGCAAAATAAAATCACAATAAAATGCTTTTTAAACAAGTTAGAACTTCTAAAATTAAAGAAGACTAAGAGTATAAGATGTTAATGAGTATTTGAAGAAAATTGGATTGCTTAGCTATTGCTTGTGGGTGTGCAAAATGGTACAACCTCACTAGAGAATTGCTGGGTAGTTTTTATGGAGTTATTCACACACATCTAACCTATAAAGCAGGAATTATACTTATAGGTAAGCACACAAGACATGTAAGAAGTTTCTTAATGCAAAAATTTCTATGCAAATATTTGTAATAACTTTAGTCCAGCACAGCTAAAATCTGTAAGTAACTAAAACATTTCTCAGCTGGGAACAAGTGCACAAATTGCTACAATCCATTGAAATACTGGAATACTACTCAGCAATTAAGAACCCAAGAGGAACATGGGTGATGCTCAAAAACAACACAAGGAATACCTGCTTCCACCCAATGAGGGAGTGTGGGTTCCACAGTTACCTTCTCATTGCAGACAATCAGAAGCAGCTGCTTTCTGATATTGCAGCAGGAGTCTGTGAGAAGGGATATGAAATGGGTAATCTTTTCAAATTCACTGAGTTTTCTTCTGGGAAGCAATTTCTATTCTGTGGTAAAGGAAATGAAAAATAAACTGAGCTCAGCAGTTCTGCGGCATTGTGTCGACGAAGGTCACAACTTGTGGTGGCCATGACAGCTAACATCTGCGAATGAGGTCCAGGTCAGAGAGGAGCCAAGGAGCACTTAGAAATATTCAGATGTGTTCCCTTAAATGTTTGAATGTGTGCACACCATTGTGACCCAACAAAACAATTTCCAGAGGGAAATTTTTCTCTGAAGACAAGGGAAGCGCAAACTGAACAATTTCCCCCAACAGAATTAAAGGTAAGTTAGATTCTACAGATGGAAAGATCACTGATGAAAGCTGTCATCCCAGTGTTCTAAACACAGCTGAATATTTTTCAAAACTTCCAGTGAAATATAAACATTTTCAGCAAAAACTGTACAGAAAAGTACAAAATCAAAGTACTGCTGGCAGCAGACTTAGACTACAAGAAATGTTAGAAAAGAAAAAAAAATGTCTGAACAGAAGGCAAATAGTACAGGATAGAAAAATGAATCTCCAGAAAGGCATAAAAAATACAATGATGGATATGTAGGTTTTTACATTATTGTGAAAATAGCTTTAAAAGGTAATTGACAGTTAACAGAAGAAATATAATGTATTGAAAAGCATATATATGTGATATATATATATATATAATATCTATATATGTTTGAGTTTTTAATATTCATAATTCTATTTAAACATGCATGCAGGCATATTGTATACTGGACAGATTGTCATTAATTTTTACACATGAGCTAGGTATTAGACCTCTTCCGCTAATGTGCACTACTTGCACCAGGCCTCTCATACAATGACAAAGAGAAAGCCAGGTCCACCTTCTACGAGTGTAACTCTATAGGAGAGAAAATAAATTTTTTTGTGCTTATAAAGCGGGTGGAATTATCACTTCAACTAGCGCTCTTCTAAAGATAGAATGCTTCCACTGAGCCATTGCCCGGCACTTTGAAACTGTCTGATTGACATTTGTATTTCAATAAAATAAAAATAAATGGAAAAAAAAAAAAGAATGCTTGCAGGAGCAAATCCTCCATAAGTACTTCTAGATGAATGTGTACAGTTGAGATCTATACATTTCACTTTGTGTAAGTTGTATTTCAGTGGAAAGTAACCTAGAACATGGAAAGATTGGATTCATCTTTATTCTTGAATAAATAATAGTGGGCTTTTCTTCTAATGGTTCATAAGGAGAATTTGTTAAATTATTTAAAAAATAATTTTTTTTTTTGTCTTTTTGAGACAGGGTCTCACTATGCAGTTCAGGCTGGCCTTAAGCTCACTTTGTAGCTCAGGCTGGTCTCGAACTCACAACAATCCTCCTGCCTCAGCCTCCCGAGTGCTGGGATTATAGGCATGTGCCACCGCATCTGGCTAAAAAATAATTTTACTTGGGAATAAAAGACAACATTATATGTTCCACATATCACTCATTCATTCTAAGTCCTTAATATGGGCAAGAATTATAGTGCACTTATCATTATAAAAGTAATTGGTTAAAATTTACACAAAAATGGTCATTAAAATATCAAGTACCATCACAATAAAAGTTAGGTTTCTTATCACTTTGATGAATAGTTTTTTGTGAGTCAGGGAGAAAAGAATGGGTTTGAGGTTGATTTCTTAATTTTGACTTCTGACTTCATTATTCATTAGCAGTCTGTCACTAAGTGACATTTTTCTTATTAACAAAATTGGGCTAACAATAGTAATCTCATGAAACACATAGCATATGTGGAAGCACAAATATAATTGCTCTAGGTACTTTTTTCTCATTTCTGGGATAAAACACTCAATGCCAAGAATTAAGGAAAGGAAGGTTTGTGTAGCTTATAGTTTGTGGAGGTTTCAGTCCGTACTCAGCTGGCTCCAAGGCACAGTGCCACATGGCAGAGGGCAGCCACTCATGATGGTGGAAAACAGTAAAGAGCAAAGGGGGCAGCAGCATCTCCCAGTTGCTAGTAAGCCTCTCTCCCTTCTCCACATTGTACTCAGGTTATCCACCCCTGAGTGGCTGTAGTACTCATACCCATAGTCCCAGCATTGGATCACGAATTAATCACAAACTCTAGAAGCTTCCCCATGAATGCATAAGGCATTGGGGGGACACCTCGACACAAACCATACCAGTATTTATATAAAGGAACACCTATGGCTAATGTGCAGTATAACTAATGCATTGAAACTCATTGATTTATATTGTTGGAGTGCATTACCCAGATACTTGCTGAATATGTTTCACTTTTCTGTTGGGGTTTAGGGTTTCATCACCATAACTAGCTGATTTCCTTTTCCCTGATGTACTTCCAAGGCCTATTATCTTAGTTTGTACAGTCACACCATATCAATCTCCTATCAATAGTACAATAGTCTTATTAGTAATCTTTTCAAAATCCTGTGCATAAAATGTAAACTTTCAGCTCATAGGATATCTATGGAATTACTTCTGCCTGCCTACCTTCTTAGTCTCTCCTTCTGCCATTCCTCACCCTCTGTTGAACTTTTTCATGTCATGCTAATTCCCTTTATATATTTTCACAACCTGCTTTTAATAAAGATTTAACTCCCATTTCTTTTCTACTTGAAAAATCCTAAATATTTAAAAATATTTAGTCCAAAGGTAATTATCCCTTTGAAGACTTACATAACCTTCTCAATATATAACTGACTCAATATAGGCAAAAAGTTAAATATACTCCCATCTGGGCTTATCCTAATGCCCTGCAATTACCCCTATAAATAACTTTTTATTTTGTATTAAAACTTTACTAATTTGCTGAACCTGGGATACTTGTCAGTTGTATTCTTTCAGTAGCAGCTAAAACACTATAAGATACATAAGTTTTCATTAAGCATTTGAGGAGTGAATGAGCTCAGGAATAAATGGCTAGAAAATGGGTATATAGGATTTTCACTTTTTGCTTTTGGTTTCGTAACTACTTTTGTGGATAGTATATCATTTTGTTTTAATCCTACAAGTAATGAGTCATCTATTTTATGAAATCCTTCACTATAGAAAATCTTTGACAGTGTTTTTTTATTTTTATTTATTTACTTATTTATTTGGTACAGGGTCTCACTATGCAGCTCGGACTGGTAGTCCTCCTGTCTCAGTTCTCTGTGCACCAGGATTATAGGCATGTGCCACTAGGCTCAGTTTTGGGCAGGCATAGTGAGCCTAGGGTTCTGGGGCCAGCACAGCATGTGGTACTGGGGATTGAAATGTGGTCCCCACGCTTGCTAGGCAGACGCTTGGATGGCTAAGTTACCTCCCAAGCCTGATAATGCTTTTTTTAAAAAAGAAAATATGTTTTCTGGGAATTCTGGGAACAAGTGAAGATTATTGTGTTTAATTACTGTATCCTTTTCTCAAGGTCATTTTAATCAAAATTATTCAGCTGTTTTATATCTAGATACCAGGTCTGTCAGTGCCAATTTACCCTGTGAAGGTCATCCAAGACAGCTGCTTTTCAGAAGCTGCAGCACCTCCCATTACCTAGGACGACAGTTCCTGTTGCTGGTCTATACCAAAGTGCTCAAATTATTTCAGGGTCTATACGTGTGCAAAATGACTATTATTTTGAATATCTGAAAGGGTCTTTGTTTCCTCACAAGCTCAGTAGGCTTGTGAATGAAATGTGAGCTTCAATAAAAACTAGTGTAGGTGGCTCAAAACTTAACCCATCATTGAAGAAAATAGTAACTCAGAGATCCTGGAAGATGCTGCTGCATCATTCCAGAACTTTCTTTAAAGTGTTTCCTCTATCTCCTTGGTCTTACACGAAGAACCTCTAAAATCTTAAAGTACAAGAGGGAGACATGTAGCAGACTTACTGTGTATATAGAGAACACAGTTCACCTCACTTCTTTCCTTGTCACAACCCTGTACAAGCTCTGTACTTATTCTCCTTGGATGCAGACTAATACTGAGAAGTCTTAACAGACCTACAAGTAGTTATCAGTCTTTACATACTGGTGAAAAAAGTGAAAGGTGTTGAAGGGAGTTGTTCCATCCAAGTAGAGGCTAATTGTCGTTTTTCTATAGCACTGAACTATGTAACTGATGGTCATAATTTGGGCATTATAGACTCAAGATCTGTTTCATGTGGGTTTAAATCTAACCTTGTGACTTACAGGTCATTTGATCTCAAAATTGCTTAATTTCTGCTGCATCAAGAGTACAATAAAACCTCACTTCAAAGGATTATTGAAGAAATTTAACCAATTAATATTTATAAATATAACATACTTCATTTAGTAGGTTGTGAATAAGAGTTTGCTAGGTAAGATTAATGTTTTTAAGACCCAAGGTAGGACTTTTCTGAAGCTAACTAGGCTTAAATTGTAAAAATCACATGAGAAGTTGTTTTCTTGTATTATAGAACCGATGCAACTATGTGGTAACATTATTTTTGTGCAAAATTAGTTCCATAATACTGTGATCAATCATTCAGGGTCAATATAGTTCATTAGAAATTATTAGAGAAGTTACTAAATAGTATATATTTTTAAAAGACACTCTCAAGATAGGTCAGCAGATTAAAGGACTTGTTTATGCAGACACAGGGACTGGGTTCAATCCCCAGCATGCTAGACCCCCCCGGGGGGGCACACTGAGATAGCGGTTGAGACTAGGCGTGGTAGCCTGTGCCTATAATCCCAGTGCTTGAGAGGCTGAAAACAAAAGAATCACTATAAATCCAATCTGTGTAGTGAGAACCTTCAGAACCTGTAGTAAATACATAAAAAAAGACACTTTCAAAAGATCTGCCTCCAGTGGGAAAATGGACAATAAATTACAAATATGTTTTTATATATTAAAATAAGAATGAAGGAAAAAAAATGAAAAGAATTGATAAAATGAATTGTACACAAAATCTGTTATTAGGCTTCAAGGAGTCTAAAGAAATCTTAAATAAGGGAAGTGTGAGATTCTTCTTTAGTGATAGGAATTTTGAGCTGCTTTCATATCAACCAGATGAAGATTAGAATGTTTCTTTAGTGTCAGCCTAAGGCATTCGATCCCACTTCATTATTTATACTATGCTAAAGATTGTGCCTTTTGGAATGTGTGGTCTTAACCTGTTATTTAGCTTTATTGATCTCTGCAGTTGGCCTTTGGGGGCTGTTTCCTTTAGTAAAGAAATATGTACTTTAGAAATTACTACCTTCTATCACTTTAATTTTAAGACATCTGCCAAATGGCCTTGACCAAGGATTATCTTTGAATCCTAAACTCATATTTGTCATTATTTTAACAAATGGCAGCATTAGCCTTTGTAAGAGTGTTATTTTAATGGGTTTTATATGGTCTTTTAGTGTTAGTACTTCGAAGTCCTTAAATCTATTGGTTCTGCTTGCATAGTAAGGCAAAGATTTTATTACATAAAAGAATTGATATTTCAGCACAGTAAGGGAGTGTTATAGAATTGAATGTTACACAATTTTCCCACATTTAATAAAAGAATTCTTGCACCATTTTGCTAGTCTAGAACCTTTGTGAAGTAGAGGCCGTGGTAAGATATATGTATCTTACCGTGGAATTGCATGTAAACAAAAATGGGGAGTAGGCTCTGAAAGACTAAGAACCGTTAGATTGTGATGCAGATCTGATCTTTGTTAAGCAGAAAAGTGAAGAACAGTTGAGTGCAAGAATTTTACCACTGCAGCGCTGTTCTCGACTCAGTCTACTCTCATCAGAAAAGCTTCCTATTACCTCTTCCAGTGGATTTAGTGTTTCTTTGATATTTAGATCTATGATCCATTTTGACTTTAGTTTACTGCATGGTAATAAATCTGGCTTTAATTTTAGTTTTCAGTATGTGGAAAGCTAGTTTTTCCCATGCAATTTATTAAAAAGACTGTCTTTATCCCAGTAAACGTGTTGGGTTCCTTTGTATTTAGAGTTGCATCTACATCTTCTGCTCTGTTCCACTGATCCTCAGCCCCGTTTGTTTTATTTGTTTGTTTGTTTTGTTTTTGCCAAGATCATGCTGATTTTATCATAGTTTTGTGAATTGGAAAGTATCTCAGTTACTTTTTACTAATTGCTGGGAGGAAATACTTGACACCCAGACAGATGGATGGGGTGAGAGTTCAGCGGTTTAAGAGACTGCCTGACAAAATATTTGACATCCAAACTTAAGGAAGGAAAGGTTTATTTAGCTCACAGTTTGTGGACATTTCAGTTTATATTTGGCTTGCTCCTGGGCAGGGTGGCACATGGCAGAGGGCAGCAGTTCATGCTGGCAGAAAACAGTGAAGAGCAAAGGGAAGGGCAGCAGCTGTGGCTTCTAGCCAGCCCCTCTCCTCTCCTTATATTATAAACAAGCTACCCCGGGGCTGGGGTGCAGAACTCACACAATGTCCATGCCCTCCTCTTGTAGAGGATGAGGATGTTTATAAACTAAGAATCCTGACTCTTTGCTGAGTCATTCAATCAAATCTTTTTTTTTCTTTTTGGCAGAACTCAGGCCCTTGTGCCTGCCAGGGAAGCACTTATTTCACTGAGCCATCTCCCCAGCTCCTCAATTAAACTTTTAAATTTCTCCAATTGACACAATGTATCAACTAGTACAGGAAGAAACAACCAAACTGTGATGGGAGAAAAGAACAAAGAAAAAAGGAAAACAATATATGTATACACAACATAGATAAGATAGCTATACAGTTAGCTTCTCCTAGTTCATTGAAAAGAAAGTTTTGAGCTAATATTTTCTGGACAAAATAATCATGCCCCTATATCCTGTACTCTGTATTACTACTATGAAGACAATATTCAATGTAGCCAACTATTGTAACTGTTTTAGTGACCTGTTCTGAAACTTAGCTTCATTGCTATGGTTACCTTGTTTTTCTCTTTACAATCAAAAAATAAACAAAAGAGTCCCCATCTCTGAAGAGCTGGCCTGGTTTACTATGCTTGCTCACACCAGTGGTGGCTGGAGACTGCACTAAGCACTGAGTCCCAGTGCAGTAGTGGAAATGGGTATCAGAGCTAGCTGAGGGAGGCACTGATGGGTCTTTTATGTCTACCCACAGTGGGAAATCTGCCTGGCATGTTCCCCTGGTCACCATTTTTGTGAGAATCAAAAATGTCTCCATTGCTAGGAAAGATTAAAGTTATTATTATTATTATTTTTTTGTAAGAACCAGGGATTGAATTCAGGCCCGTGCACTTGGCAGGGATGCACTTACTCCACTGAGCCATCTCCCTGGCCCTATAGTTAATATTTATACATATTTCTACCTCTTCCTTACACAATAGGGATAATTAGCTGAATTGGTAGAATTTCCCATTATTGTGCAAAATACCCAAGACCTAGAATTTAAAGATAGATTTAATTTGCTTCATGGTTTCAGAGGTTTTATGTTATTGTTTGCCGACTCCAGAGTGGGAACAACACAGCAGGAAGATATGGTAAAGCAAAATTCTTCACTTCACGCAGCCAGGAGGCAGAGAAGGTTTCAGAGAAGCGTCCAGGGTCCCTACGTAATCCACCCAGACACACCCAGAGGTGTGCTTTGCTAATGCCCATGCAGCTCTCAAGCCAATCAAACTGATAATCTTTCTTAAGTGTTACAGTAATATGTATTAACCAATTACTGTATAGCAAGTTCTTTAAGAAATGTAGTCTTTATTGAATTTTAAGGTAAATGTAAATATATACATATTAATGATAAAAAATAGAGGCTAAGTATGACAATGTGTTCCATAAAGCCATACTCCAGATGCCATTCAAATAGATGCTGGAATGATAGGTTTGACATCATGAATGTGGTTGAAAAATAGTATTTATAGGGCCAGCCAATAGCTCAATGGATTAAAGAACCTGCAAGCAGGAGCAGGGACTGGGGGTTCAATTCTCAGGCCTGTCAGGCCTGCCAAGCCTGCCATGACAGCCCTGCCCCAGGGCACCCTGAGATGGCAATTGAAACTGGGCATGGTGGCACATGCCTGTAATCCTAGCTGTTGGGAGACTGTAAACAGGAGAACCACTCTGAGTCCCATCTAGTAGTGAGGTCCTGAACACCTTGTAGACCCTACCCTAAAAATACAAAAAGAAAAAGAAAAGAAAAATAGTATTTATAGTTATTTTTCCTCTTTGGATAATACTTTTGCCTGCCATTTGCCATTTTTCATCAAAATCTTTCCTAGAATATTTCTGAAATATTATCTTCTATTATTTAGGAAATCTGCTGGCAAAGATGATAATAGTTGCTAGTGGGTACAACATATTTCCTCACAAAAGGTTCTTTTATGTCTGAGAACCTTTTGTACACTGAGAGGAACATGCATAATTAGTTGTTCTTTGTTTAATGCTTAGAGTACCACCCACACATATATAATAAAATATTTAAAACTATTTTTAGTTTTTAAGAATAGGTTGAACATCTTAAATTCCACTAAAATTAAACTGGAATTATGAAATTATGATTGAATCATGTACTTTATGCAGAACGCAAAGGAGAAATATCCACTCTTATCACTAAAGTAATTACTTCGTTTACCTTCAAACCGTCTCTGGGGCTTAATCAATTATTCATAACCTTTCCTTTTGCTTATCTTGCAAGTATTGCAATATTATTATTTTGTTATAAGTTTAAAGTTTTAGTATATTGCTTTATGTATTTCTAGTGCTGTTGTTCTCATACTTGACTAAAAAGAACAAAAGCAGGATGCAGCGCCTGATCTGGCCTGTGAATTCTTGGTGAACTCCTGGATGTACTTGCAAAGTAAGTCAAAATAGAACCACTAACACGTGCAGTGGAACATTAGGCACTTTTGAAAGAGAAGAGTATTCTGGCAACATTTGTTGGAAAATGAGTGAAACTAGAGGACACTACACCAAGGGAAATAAGCCAGACACAGAAAAAAAAATATGCACATACAGAATCTAAATCTTTTACATGAACAATACAACAGTGGAACTCATAAAGGCAGAGAGCAGAATGATAATTCTAAAAGACTAAAGGTAGAGGGAAAGGAAGATATTGGCTAAAGTTTGCAAAAATCTCAGCTAGGAAGAATAAATTAAAATCTCTTGCACAGGATGGCAGCTGCAAGTAATGGTATTGTACTGTGGATTTCAAAATTGTGAAGAGAAGAATTTCAAGTTTTTCATCCTAAAATATATGAAATGATGGAAAGGTTAATTAATATGATTTAATTATTCATCTATATGAGTATGTATATTATGTGTATGATACCAACATTTTATAACTATAAACATGTATAATGATTGACTATTCAAAAACAAACAAAAATAAAATCTGCAAATAAGCCAATCATCTTTTTTTTTAATCATCTTTAAGCTGAGCTTCTTTTTCATTGTTGAATTTTCAGTTTCATCAAGAGTATATTTTTGTCCAGGGAGAAAGCTCTGTGGCACAGAGCCTGCCTGGAAAGTGCAAGGTCCTGAGTTCAATTCCTGGTACCAAAAATAAAGATATTTTTAACTCATCCCCTAAAGTTTTCTTATTAGTAGCACCTGTTAGTCATACATAGTGCTCACATTCCTGATGCAGAGTCAGTGTATGCACATCGTACATCTTATTTCCTGCTTTTCATCCCCTTTCCTTTACTTCTTCTCCTCCATCCATTTCTGATCCCCTTCCTTTTTTGGTGCATATGTACAGTGCATACTCTCTGCATTACTTCTGTGGAGCTGCAACACGTGCAAGACACAGTTCAATTTCTTTCCCCTTTCATCCCCTTCCATGCTGTCCTCCTTCCCCTGTGAGATAGACCAGCAGTAGATCCTTTCTTCCTATTACTTATCTTTTATTTTGTCCTTTATTTATTTATTTATTTATTTATTTATTTATTTATTTATTTTATTTTGTCTTTTTGGGACAGGGTCTCATTATTCAGTTCAAGCTGGTTTTAAGCTCACTTTGTAGCTCAGGCTGTCTCGAACTCACAACAATCCTCCTGCCTCAGCCTCCCAAGTGCTGGGATTATAGGCATGCGCCACCATGCCCTGCTTGTCCTTTATTTATGACAGATGTTAATACTTTGTTTCCCCATTATGAGCTGCTTATCTAAAACATGTTTAGTTTATGTCATTTAGTACTTCCTAAAATTATATGTATATTATTAATCACACTAGATCATATGTGAAGCTCTACTTTGTCATTTGGTTAGTTGTGTCGAATGCTTTCCTTTCTTTTCTCCACTAGCTATTTTTACTTTTTCTACAAAGACTCTGAATTGATCAGTCTTTTTGTTCTTGCTAAATTCTTACCTTTTAAAAGAGTACTTGATTTGCTTATGCTTATTCTTCCTTTCCTTCTTATATGAAGAGAATTACAAGTACTGTAAATATATAAAAACTAGATATGGTTTCCCTCTATTTATTAGAATAATTATACTCATCATAACATTTATCTTTTCTCTGCTGCAGTTTGTCTATGATTCATGTTAGTCTTTCTTGTTTGAACACCACCATGTGCTAATGCCTTCTTGCCTTAGCTTGTCCTAGAGTATACATGGATGTACGAATGGTCACTCTTGCCCTAAAGTTTCACATTAAGTTGACTCTACCTTTCCCCTATCCATGACCCGTCCTTATTCTCCAGCACACCAGTGTATTCTAAATTTGTCATGGAAGCAGCTATCCAAATAAAATTCTGTTTATTATTAGTAGAGGAGAAGGAAACCAAATTCAGAACCTAAGAATCCACACGAGGGTTAATGAGAACCTGAAGCAATGCCGTGGGACACTCCTGGGGATCAAAAGTTGAGATAGTATTTATTGCTATGGCTTTTATCGATCTCTTCAGTTTAGCTTATTAGCATATCCTACTAAGTTCTCAGTATTTCCACTCAGCCTTTGTGCTCTATTGATTCTCATCCTCTAGGGCAAGGTACTTGCACTTTATTGTGTCTCTCCTCCTTTTAATGAGAGAAGAATTTTGAAGTCAGGAATTACACCAATAATGCTTCATATACTCCTCCCAAATTAATCACCAATGTCAGTTAGCTATAGATGATGACTGAATCATTAGAATCTTAATGTACAGGACAGAATAAGGGCTCTCATTTTCTCAGATCATGTCTTGTCAGTGGCTGATACTCTCCTAATATAATCCCAAGGCAGAAACCAGCTATGTAGGAATCTTAAACAGGTAGGCAACTCGAATCTTCCTACAATCTAAGCAGGAAACATTTTTTCAGTTTGGAGTGAGGACAATCTTCAGTGCTCATACATAGAGCTCTCTTCTTCTGATTAATTTTGTGTCCTCATTAACAATGCAGCGTGGAAACAGATGATGGAGCGTGTGAGGGTGCGGCAACAACGGCACACAAAATGTGTCAGAAGATGCTAGAGATGAAAGAGATAAATCCTAACTCGGATGATGGATTTTCAAGTATCTAAATGATGAATGGAGAAGAGTTGGAAAGCAAAATAACTAGAGACTAGGTAGATAAATTCAAAACACACAGAAAAACAACAATGTGGCTATACGGATCCTTAACTCTGAATCACACAGTTGTAGTGAATAAAGAGCTCGGTGACCAGGGATGGCCCAAAAGCTGAATGGTTTCTATGAATATTTCTCTAGAGTTGAATCAGAAAATTTACCTAATCAACTCCCTCTAAAATATAATTGTACATATAAGCAGCCCCTGACATTTAAAGGTTTGACTTCAAGAAAACCCGTATTTCCCTGTACCAAGCATGAATCCTTTTTTATCTACATGGAGACATTATTAGAGCAGCAAGAAAGAATGTTTTGAAGTACTGTGAGTTCTCTCTCCCCCCTTAACCCGCACTATGGTCTTCAAATTGGGTTGTTATATTTGTCTACAGGGCAATGTTTGCATAGCTGTTTCAATTTTTAAATAGCTTTATCTTCGGATTACAAAGGGAAAAATGCAAATTGATAACACTAGTTCGCATAAATTAGAGGCCTGAGATATGTACTATTTTTGAAAGAAGACAGAAAGTCATCAGTTGTGTTGAGAGCAGCACATAGTTAGAATCACCACAGACTCATTGGACCAAGATCAAGAAGTAGATGGGGTAACTGTGAATATGGTGAAAGATAATTTAATTAGCTATGGCATGCAACGTTTTAGTTATTTGAGTCCAGAATCTCTCTTTTACATGCAGAAAGTAATTAAAGTAATAATTTTTATGTACCTTTTCAGAAATGGGTTTGATATATTCTTTCTGAAAGCATGGCGTTACCTGTATCTGAAAGGGAACTTATAAGCTAGTGGCACCAAGAAAAAAATTCTCGCACATTTGCTGCCTTGTAGAAATGCTCACGTAGCATCTGTTGAAAATAATAAGTGAATGAGACAATAATAAAAATCACCTACTAAATGCTGCCAGTTAAAAAAGTCAAGGAGCCAGCTAAGTCAGGGCCCTGGTTTCTTGCCATCTATTTTAGAGAAATTGTGTTTGGCGTCTGAGGGTGCTGATAATTTCACTCTGACTCATTGCACTGTAGGGCCCCAGCCCTCCTGTTAACCTTCATTTGTTCGGACAGCTCCTGTCAAGGCTGCATCTGTTCCTATAGTTATGCACTGCAAACGTTCAGTTTGCATCTGAAAACTATAAGCAGTGCCATGAACAATCAAGCATTTCTTTCCTTTAGATAAACAAGCCTCTGTCTAAGCTCCTAAAGTTATTTGTCATTTCAGCCATGAGTTGGAAGGCTGCTTTCCTTTAAATCCTAAGTCCTGCTAGTTAAGACAATGTGAGGTGCATTCAGGTTGGTAAAGTACAAGTCCAGAAAGATAAGGTCTTAGAGTCCTTCACGCAGGGGAACTCTGAGGGCAGGAGTTATTCTTATCATCTTCCTTTTCTTTAGTTTGGTCAAAATTTCACATATTTGAATTAGGCCCAGGCAGAGATGAAACACATACCTGATTATTTATTATCACCAATGTTAGAAACATGAGATTTCACTAAGTTTTTGAATTTTTAGCAATGACAACAGAATGAAGCAATTCATGGTACAAGCATGTTCATGGAGAGGTGCTGATGTAAGGGAATTACACTCATGTGTGTTTGCATGCAATGACAACTTGTTTTCACCTCCTCATGTCTTTTTACCATGGAATAACTTTCTGAAACCAAGTTTATTTTACATAAAACAAGGTATTAGTAATACAATGCAACTTATTTAACCCTCCAGCAGCTAATAACAACTTCTCAATGAGAGCCAGAGGAGAGAGATTACTTAGTGAGTTGGAAGAAGCTGAGTGGTATTTGAATCATTTGTGAATTAAAATTGGTAAGAAATGACTCAGGTTCTGGAGGTTTTTCATTTACTTATTTCTTCTGATATGCCTTACTCTTTACCTCACTGTATCACCAAACTCTCTAACCAGTTTAGAGACTTTGAATACTAACTTGTTTGTTTCAAGCAGTACATTTTACTATTGATAAACTGAAGGAAAAAACTAATTCACCTAAGTTAAGTGACTTATTCAGACAGCAATTTCAAGGCTGACTTTGGCTTAGCTGATTCTTAGTTTGACCTGTTACATATGCAGCACCACACAGAAGAGGGCAATGTCCTGACAAAGTGTGGAAGGGTTAAGAGAAAATACTCTATGTTTTGTATTTTATATTCTCTGCAATTGTCACCTCAAGGCACAACAGAGGCATGAAGTGCTTCATAGGGGTCAGGTCCTAATTCTGCACTGAGGGAACTGTAATTTTAGTTTTTGAGTGCTCTGATCCTTTTTTCTATCTGGGTAATAGTTTCTTCCTAAAAATTTTGTAGGGCTTTGTTAAAACATTTGTGTGTTTATCCAACACATCTACACTAAATACCTTCTATTTGTAAGACTTTACACTGAAAATTGTAAATAGATTCTTTTAAATATGAGACACTGACTCTGGTTGGAGTCCTTCCACTTTGTGCACGGGTTTGTTTTTCCATTTCAAAAATCCATATTTCCCTTGTTAACTGCAAAGACTTTGTTAAAATAAACAGCATGTTTTGAGATCAGCAAGCATATTTGAGATAGCGATATTAGAAGGGAGTATAAAAAGTATGTAGGGTTTAAATACTACAAGAGAATTGGACTGATTGATACTATACCAAATGCTTTTATATGTGATCATGCAAAATTTGACATGTCTACACTAAATTATGTCTTAGCACAATCACATTATGTTTGTTAGAGTCTTGGTAGGCAAGTAAAAGGATTCATTTGAAAAATAATTTGTGTAATGCTTGCTATGATGCATCATACAAAAACAGTATTATTGTGATTTAAAGTACAAGGTTTCCATAGAAGTAGAGATTATATGGAATATTTCTGGTTGCAGTTCAATACATTATGTTCTTACAAGGGAAAATAACTTGCTTATTTTAGAACATCTTAATAATACGTGTCATTATTAAAGCCCCTTGGTACACATTCAAATATTAAAAATAAAAAAAATAATCTGCAGCACACCTGGTTGTATAATTGTCCTTGATTTTAATAGCAAAATTATCGAAATTGCTGTTTACTTAAAAATCTTCATTTTATAGTTGTTGATCTTGCTATTAAAAGATGTAAGCTGTTAGACATCATATTAATAGTGACTTGCTTACATATATATTATTAATTACATATATTTAACATTGCAAAATAGGAGAAACTTGTAGAATCTGATAATCATATCCTGTCACGTAAGTCTTGCCATTGTTATAAACCATACAAAGCCCTTTCCTTCTAAAAGTTCGTACAGTATGTCTTAGCCAATATATTTTTGTCTGGGTCAAAATAAACATTTAATGGCATGTCATACTACGAGTAATTTAGTTATTTTTTTTATAGTTTTACTCTCCCTGAGATAAAAGATTACTTTTTTTTCATTTATTTTTATTTTATTAAAATACAAATGTGAATCAGACAGTTTCAAGACACCTTAACCATACACATTCGATGAATTAATACATTGCAAACTGTTTTCATAATGTTTTGGTATTGTACAAGGTGCATACATGATATTATATTTACAGATATTATTTTAGCAGATATCTCTTATCAGTGAATTAAGAGTGTAGTTGCTTACTTATCTTATTTTTTTATACCTGAATTATAT
>PVKA01004093.1:68242-102711 GCA_004027165.1 Ctenomys sociabilis | reverse complement strand
AATATCCTGTCCAACCACCATTAGTGCAGATCTTGCCTCTCATAGAATTATGTAGAAGCACAGCGTTATCTATCCCAACTGTACTGTCTATACACACACATCCTGATTTTTTCTTTCTACAACCCTTCCTTTGTCTACACCTGTCAAAAGTAGGCACTCCATTGACATTCAACTACCTTAGGTTCTTGAACTCGACACCTCAATCCAACACAGTCCAGCATTCTGCAACCATAGGGAGTTATTTGTGCCATCACATCCAAAGTTGTGCATCATCTAACTCTGAAATTTATTTCACAGCACAGGCAGGGTTCATTCCGGAGCTATTTGAAATGACATGCCTAGTTTTGGCAATTAAAAGATTTCTAGTTCTTTGATTTCTGCTATTTTAAGTGCATAGGAAAGAGAATTGAGCCATAGAGGGTTAAAGAATTTGCTGTACTACAAAACTAAGAGTTTTTGAGTAGAGCTCTTCTCCTCTGTGTTTGTACCTTTCACCACCTTTGGACAACATTCTCTGAACACTTTCAAAGTGCTCTGTGAATGTCCCTCTGTGCCCAAGCCTTCTCACCTGCATCCTTCAGAATCAAGATTGGCCTTAGGCCTCCTTCAGCGAGAGGTCAGGTACCTCCTTGCTCCTGCCAGCCCACAGGGACAGGATGTGGGGTGCATGTGCCAATGACAAGTAACCAGCCTGTGTAAAAAAATGTAGGATGTTTACAGAGATGGGAGAGAAAAAGTGCAAAATGCAATACATTAACGTCTTGGAAAATGGTGAAGCTGTCCACACTTCTCTGACCTGGAGATCTTGGTCACACGAGGAGTCTGACCCCAACATATCATGTTGCCCAGGTCCTATTCACAACTGTAGAGGACCCAAAGACCAGTTCAGGTGCTCCTTGCCTCTCTCTCTCTCTCTCTCAAATCTTTATTAATTCTCTGCTTGCCTATATATTCCTGTCATTCAGGCTACCACCTCAGAGAAGGATATCAGAGTATCAATAAGCCAGCTTGCAAAATATTTAAGCATCAGTATTTCCAGTGATTTTTTTACATGATTTATAACACTTCAAAACAACAATCAAAAAGGTCCTATTGGACATATTGCCCACTTGGGATAAAGCAGTGTTAACCATTTTCATGTGTAGAGGAAATGCGGGGGATGAATGATATTCATGTATTTTGCAATCCATCCCCATTGACATAACCCTTCTGATCACTTTCATATTCCGTGGGCAAAGAAAAGAACAGTAGAATACCACTAAGAAAATGCTAACAACATAAAGTACCTAATTAGGCATACTGCTTCTAATACCTTTCTTTAAATTTCTCTGGAAATGATGGCACTTGACAATTAGACCCAGCAACATTGATGTTTTAAATGATTTTTAAATTTTTTGTGGCAAGGCAAACCTCCAGCCTCCACATGAGGCATTTTGGTTTTGCAAATAGGGTGTTTTGTGCTTCTACCTATTATACTGACAAATCCATGTCGTGTAAATAGAAAAATACTCTGCTCCTCAACCATGAGTATTAGTCACTAAATCTTCTTAAGGGAGAGTAGACCCTCCGTGATTCTGCAGCCTGCACAGCACATAGCTGTTCTGTGTCTGTGTGTTTGTTTGCTTCCTAACCTTTCTGCTGGTGCACATTTACAGTGCCTAATGACTGCAACCATCACAGGGTGTTGGCATGTACATAGCACATTTTAATTCTTCTCCCTTTTTCTGGGCTTCCTCTCCACTCACTTCATCTCTCCCTCCCCTTCCATCTTGCAGACCATCCATCTCCTTACTTCACATCATCTATCTTTCATTTTGCTTTCAAGTTGGCTTTGTGAGAGTCTTGTCACATCTCTCTGAAAACTGATGCATGATTCGTATGGGCGTAGTAGTCTTTCTAGAGCTTGTACATTGGGGATATAAAGTGAGAGCAAACTGGTCAAGCATTGGCCATGACTCATCCACATGGATGACACAGACAAAGGATCTACAGAATAATGTACAGGACTACAAGATAAACCCTAAGAAGACTTCATTCACCACATAAGAAACATAAAGTACATGTGTTGGTATATAAGTCCTGATCTATCTAGGTCTTAACAATCCAGCAGAAAAATATAAAAATGAAGTATACATCGTGGGGCCATAATATTAAGCTGAGCTGTAAATGGCTATGGTCGACAACTTCTTTGAATAACTCACTATTGTTGTGGAATGCTGGACTGTGTTGGATTGTGGTGTTGAGTTCAAGCACCTAAGCTAGTTGAATGACAATGGAGTGCCCACCTTTGACAGGTGTAGACAAAGGAAGGGGTATAGAAAGAAAAAATCATGATGTGTGTGTATAGACAGTACAGTTGGGATAGATAACGCTGTGCTTCTGCATAATCTTATGAGAGGCAAGATCTGCACTAATGGTGGTTGGACAGGATATTATGTTGGCTTCTAGTACTATAGTCATCCACTGGGAAAATAATTATTGAATTTTTGATATTGTTCAGGTATAAAAAATAAGATAAGCAGCTACACTCTTAATTCACTGATAAGAGACATCTGCTAAAATAATATCTGTAATTATAATATCAGGTATGCACCTTGTACGATACCAAAACATTTCAAAAACAGTTTGCAATGTATGAATTTATCGAATCTGTCTTGTTAAGGTGTCTTGAAACTGTCTGATTGATATTTGTACTTCAATAAAATAAAAAATAAATTAAAAAAATAAAATAAAGTGAAAGCAGTTCAATTTCCTACCCCTACCCAGCTTTCTGGAAGAAGGACAAAGGGATCAGAGCAGCCCCACCTTTTGCAAAACTAGGGGCAGCTGCCACACTGCTACCAGCTGCACCACAGGGGAAAGTCAGCCCCAGAGAGGGGAGATGGATGTCTGTCTCAGTGAGGAGAAACACTGCTAGGCCTACGCTCGTCCTCTGTCATGCTTTCCCCTTGTGAAGAGCTGCAGAGAAAACTCATTAAATGTGGATTTTAAAGACCCAGGTGAGGACACAGATAATTTCTATTACTTGTCATTTAAGGTCAAATGGAAAATAAAAAAAAAATAAGTGATTTGGAAATAATCGTTACTGACAACTCCAGGTGATGAACAAAATATTTCCCTTCTTATTTTTGACCTTTGAAAAAATTTTACAAACAGCAGGTTCTCATGTCTAGGCTTGACGAAAAATTTCCATCTAACCTGGAAAGGAACAGATTTGCTTTAAGGCTACTTATGGAAATATCGAACAACAGGCTTTGTTACATCTTAGGATGAGGAAAGCTTCTGATAAATGCGCTGGATTGATTTCTTTATGGATATGATCAGGCAACATTTAATGTAAAAGTGTGAATGAGCTTCTTATTTTTTCTTTTTTGTGGACTGTTGGCCTCAGCTGAACAGATATGAAGGCTCTGCACAGTTTTATTTGCCTGTCTTCACTTTCTTGACCCCACCATGCCCTGTCACCCTACAACATGGTGACCCAATGGCTACTACTGTCAGCTTTTCAAATAAAAAGACAGACTATTGTGACTTTTCTTATAACTACACATATTTTGATTTTTTAAGAAAAAGTTTTTCTTAGAGAAGGAAATCATTTAATGAATTCATTTATAGAAATATATTTTATTTGACTTTTATGGTTTTCATTATTCTTATGAATTAGAAAATGAGAGGAATTGAACAGAAGTTCTGTTGAAAATGTATGAAAAACATTTTAGTGTCTTACAGTTCCATTTACAAAATTCTATCCATTTTTTAACAAAAGTTAATAAATGCAAGGGGCCAGGAGATAGTTCAGTAGAAGAAACACCTGCCTGGCAAGCTGAGGCTCCTGAGTACAATCCCTGGTACCACAAAAAAAAGTTAATAAATACAACTTCTTAATAAATTTTAAGTTATATATAATGTCATAAAGAAGTTTGGCTAGAGAGCAATAAGCTACCATATGCTTCTAATAAATGAATAGATACTATTAATAAATAGTGTGACTAACGATAATTCATTATTTTTCACGCAACCTAAGGTAAAATTTAGATAAGTTTTAAAAAATACACTTTGAATCAAATATTAAATGTGAGTTTGAAACAAAACCAAGGTCTGCAAGAGAAAAACCTCTTGTTTACCTCCTTTTGTCCAAGCTTTTTGTCATGAAGATCAAATAAAAATGCCTCCACCACGTAAAGTCTTCATCATCAAATGTAAGTCATGAGCTGTTAGCTGAAAGTGACCCTCACTGCTAAGGGCTTCCTGGTAATAAAGGTGACCACGTGGGCTCCCACAGTAACCAAATACGTACAAGTCCTTGTTGGGACATGAGGGCCAGGCTCCTGTGACATATTCCCTCCATTCTTTTTTCTTCCCTGTTTAGGTCTAATTGTCCAAAAGATACGAGGTTAATCATTTACATGAATGAATAAAAATAGAACCAACCCTTAAATCTCAGTGACTTGCCTGTGCCTCACAGCTTGGGGTACGCTCGACTCCTGATCAGGGAGCTGCCCATCGCTCTGCTGCCGAGCTGCTGCCTCCCAACTCTAGCATCTCAAGCTAGTTCCTCATCATTAGGGCTCGGAAAGGTTACGAAGTACACATCACTCTTAACCTCAGGCTCCAGCATTATGTTAAGCCTGATGAATGGAATATATAAGGCAGAATTAATCTTATTATGCCACATAACTACAAGCATACAAATAACTTGACATGCCTTTGCTTTTGTTTTATGTATTTGGTACTACGCAGCTCAAACTCATAGTGATCCTCCTGTCCTAACGTCCCCAGTACTGGGATTATAGGCATGTGCCACCATGCCCAGTTTTGGTGGCCAGCAGTGCATGCCTAGGATGGAATAATGGATAATCTTAGATACATAAGAATTAACAAAGCTGAATTAAAAATATAAAAAAAATTAATAACCAAATATCAGTTAATAAAATTGAAAATGTTATCAAAAACCTACCAATAGATCCAGTGAGATAGCTCCGTGGTCTGGATTCTGGGACCCACATATCACTACTGGCAACCCCCAGTCATGCGGAATTGGCCAGTGAGACCAGGTATGGTGAGGCACACCTGTAATCCCAGGGCTGAAGAGGCAAAAAATACAAGGTTCACTACCAGTTTGAGCTGCAGAGTGAGACCTTAAATTAAGTACATTAAAAAAATAGTAAAAAGAAAAGGAAAGCCTAGGACATAACAAATGTACATTTGAATTGTGCAAGAAATTTAGAGAAGATTCGATGGCAACTCTTCTCAAACTCTACTATTAAATTAAAATTGAAACAATTTTAACTAAGCTATTTCTGAAGGCAAATATTATTCTCATATAAAATCCAGAGAAAGACCCAGCCATAAAAGAAAACTATAGGCTAATCCTCCTAATGAACATATATACAAAAAAAAAAAAAAAAAACCCTCAATAATATATTTGCAAACAAAATGCATGACCAAGTGGGATTCGTCCCAGGAATACAAGTATGGTTCAGTATATGCAAATCAATAATGTAATACACTACCTCAGTAGAACCAAAACAAAGTCATGTGATCATCTCAATAGATGCATAGAAGCCTTTGAAAGGTCCAACAGTCATTCATGATAAAAACCTTACAGTAAATCAGAATAAATGGTCTTTACCTCAACTTGATAAAAGCTATCTATGACAAAGAAACAGCCAACTTCATACTAAATCAACAAAACCTGAAGGTCTTTACTTTAAAATAAGGAACAAGGCAAGGATTTCCACTGTCATCACTCCTATTCAATATAGTTCTGCAAACAGCTGGAGGAATCAGACAACAAAATAAAGAAAAGAAATAAAATAAAGCAACAAATTCATTACTGGAAGAGAAATAAATTAGTATTATTCACAGATGACATGATTTTCTACATTGAAAACCCCAAAACTCCATCAAGATACTTGTATATTGAATAATGAATTTTATTAGCTTAGAAGGTTACAAAGTCAACACTAAAAAATGAATAGTATTCATGTATAAAAGCAATGATTACAGCAAAGTGAAACTAGGGAGACTATGCCTTTCACACTGACATACAGAAAAGTTTCCATAGTGTAATAGTTATCATGGTTGTCTCACACGATGACACAAAAATGAATACTTAGGGATCAATCTCACAAAGGAAGCAAAAGACTTACACAGTGAAAATTGCAGTACTCTGAGAAATCAAAGTAGACTTCAGAAATGGATATTCCTTACTTGTGCATAGGAAAATCCAACATTGTGAAAATGGCACACTGCCAGAATTGTTACACAAATTGAATATAATTCCCAATAACTACCATTAGTATACCTCATGGAGCTAAAGAAAACATTCTTCAAAATCATCTGGAATTTGAAGAGACCCAGATTAATGAAAGCAACCCTTTCGTTAGGAGGCAGGAAGCATCATAATCCCTTACTTGAATATACCGCAAAGCTACTGTGAATGATACCAGCAAAAATATAAATAAATAAAAAGCAGAGCCGAGGATAAATGGAGCGGATTAGGAGATGCAGACACAATGCCAACCACACTTAGCCACCTTATTTCTGACAGAGGGACCAGCTTTATCACTGGAAGAAAGATAGCCTTTGTAAAAAGGCTAAGATTATACTCATGTCTATCTCTATTCATAAAATTACAGTCAAAACAATAAAAGATTTAAACATTAAAACAGGGTCAGAGAGAAAGCTCAGCAGTCTATAAAACACCTTCTCAGGAAGGTTTAGGCAAGCTTAGGGACCACTGTATGATCCTTAGCACCACATGCAGACACAGCACCTCCCACAGCATTGGCTAAGCCAGCCTCACACACATAGGGATGCACACAATAAATAAATAAATAGAAAGCTATTAAAACAGAAACACTAAATTTTCTGGAGAACAATGTAGGCACAATCCTTGAAGACTTAGAAGTAGGTAGAGAGTTTAAGAACAAAAACCAAATTACACAAACAATTCTTCAAATGATCAACAATTGGGACCTCATGCTGGCCCACCCCAGGGACCCCACTGAGACAGCAACTGAGACTGGGTGTGGTGCTGCATGCCTGTAAAACCAGCGCTTGGGAGGCTGAAAAGAGGAGGATCACTGCAAATCTAATCTATGTAGTGAGACCCTGCAGATCCTGTACTAAATACAAAAAAGAAATTGGGGTCTCACCTTTTTGAAATGCTTCTGCACATCATATAAGTCACCAACAGCGTAAAAAGGAAACCCATTAATTGGGAAAAAATTATAACCAAGTGTCCCTCAGTCAAACAACTTATGTTTAGAACATATGAAAAGTTTTTAAAAATCAGGCCCCAAAAATTCAAAGACCCAATTCAAAAACAGGCACCTGTGGTGAATATATTTCAAAGATAAATAAATAAAAGTCGCAAATACATGAAAAAATGTTCACTATTATTGGGCAATTAACAAAGTCAAATTAGAACAACATTGAAATTTCATTCCACCCTAGAAAGAATGGCTTCCATTAGGAAGTCCACCAATAAGCAGTGCTGCAGGCGCTGGCAGGACAAAGGAAGGTTTCTCCGTGTCGGTGGGAGTGCTGACCTGTACAAGCTTGGATTAGAAGTTCGATTACTCCCAGTTGTTCGCCTCCTGGATGTTTTCCCAAATGAACTGAAAACATCATACCACAGATGCCCTAGTTCACCCATGTTGATAGCTGTGCAATTTGTCATAGCTAAATATTGGAAACAACCCAAATGCTCATCAACTGAGGAATAGATTTAAAAAAAAAATGATGTGGCATTTTTACAAAATGGAGTATTATCCAGCTACAAAAAAGAGAAACTTGAGGATTTTACAGGTAAATGGATGCAACTAGAGACCATAGTGGCAAGTGAAATAAATCAGATGTGCATCCTATTGTCTTTGTAGTATAAAAACCTGAGAGCATAAATAAAATCCGACAGGTACAATAGATACTGTGCAAGAAAAAGAACCTGTTCAAGGGAAGGAGAAGTTGAGAAAGTGATAAAAGAAGGAAAGAAGGAAGGAAAAAGATATATTTATGAGTACAAAAGGATAGCTTGGATAATTATATTGTTCATTTCTGCTGATTGACTGAAAGGAGCAGTTAATGCTGAAATTTTTTCTTTCCCTTTTTAATTTCTTTTAACATTGTTATTTTTACTAATTTTGTTTGCTTGTATTTAGTAATTTAAACAACCTGAAGACCGCATTATGCAATATAACAACCTTTGTCAAATTCCTATTATTTTATTTAATGAAATTATGTATTCTTCCTAATGTTGCTCCTCTTTTCATTATTTTGTATACTTTTTATATAAAAATAAAATAAGATAGAAATGGGTCAAGTGATAGCAAATCTTTTAGAGAGTCAGTGATAATAAGCAGCACACTGTGTACAGGTACCATTGCTTCACCTGCTCTGCTAGCATATCTACACGTGATAAATTCCAATATGGTGCCAAAGGTTCAAGGGTTTCACATTTTCTGATAGGACACACTGTGGAATGGATATTGCAGATTATCAGGTACCTCAGTCATTTTGAATGAACTAGATTTCCCTTATGCAACTTTATGACCTGATAACTTCTAAGGCTAAATTTATGTATCTGTGTGTCAATTGTAGGAATAGTCTATGTGTATAAAAGGACCAACATGATCACAGAGATTTATCACTGAGTTTCAACACCTTATTTCATTATATATCATCAGGAGATTTAATTACTGTGTGAAAAATTTCACGAATTAACTTAGAAGATTGGAAATTGTGTTCTAAATAGAATAAGGGAGGTCCAAAGTTGAGTTCTAGGCTGCCTGCTCATTATTAAAGCACCCAGGGCACACTTTGGGGTCATTAGTAGGACAGGATGTCTATGGTTTGGGGGTTACACAAGCTGTCTCTGAGACTGAAAGCCTTCTACATGCTATTTTTCTAAACTATAAAATATAATATCTTTACTATGAGGAATAAATTTAAAAGTAAATACATTCCAAGGCGATATCACCAGTAACAGTTCTGCATGGTGTGTGGATCCCATTATATTCACTACCGATGCATGATACTTAGACAAGACTAGACATCTCTAAGATTGAAGAGAAATATGGTAACCTTTACAAGTTATTTCTCAAAGCGCAGTAGTAGAAAAGGAAGTGACTGATTGTGCTACATTAACTTCCATGTAGATGTGGATGTCACATAGACCCTAAAGTATTCAGGGACTTAAAATAAGAAATGAGTTCCAATGACATTAATGTCCTCAGAGGATGACTAAAAGTTCTCCACATACAGCTTGCAAATGGCCAGGTGCCACAAATTCCACTCATTTATTAGCAAAAACTATCCTCAGAGGCTAGCTGCAAATCACTTCTCTTAGCACACAGCAAAGCAATTAAGACAGAATTACGTTTCCCTTCCTCTACCGGTCCTCTCCTCAAACCCAGCTTGCACCATTAGGCAGAAGACCCAGCTCATTCATAACCCAGTAAAAGGTGAATACTGCTTTAAAAAAAGTGCTTTTAATGCCTTGACTGGAAAAGAGCTGTATTTTGTGTTGATCATATACATGTAAAGAAGAGCGGTACATGCAACATAAGGGGAGATAATGTGTCCATACTGCAGGGAGCACCATACTGATTAGTGATGTCACTGGGGTACAGCATCTGAGCTCTCGGTTTGCCTGTATGAAACCATCATGCCGTAAATTGACGTAGAAATCCACAGAGGGAGCAACAGAGTATGGAAAAGTTATCAGGTCCTATACTTTCTAAATAACATGGGATTAAATTAGGCAAATGTAAAAGTTTCAAAACCATGAAGAATGTGAAGTGTGACTGAGATGTTTACTCCCCATCTGCAAATGTGTGGCAACACGAGCTCCCTTCACAGATTACCTGAAAATCCTGCCTCATAGGTGGCAAGATGTATTATAAATAAGCTGAGGGGAAATGGCCTCAAGTTAGAATTCTGTCCCAGAACTCAACCAGCTTTCTATTTTTCAGGATAAAATGTGGTTTTAGGCTGACCTTTCGCTGTTGTTTTGACAAATGTGTAAATTAGTTTACTTGGAGTAGCGTTCTTGGGCATTACTCAGGCCCTAAACCTTTAAGCCCTCATTCCTTCCTGACCTCTCCTCACCCTTGTCGTGCTGAATAGACTCACCTTGTTTTCCAGAGCATGAAGCTGTTCTGTAATGAGGGGCAAATGGTATACATGTTTGTGCCTAGAATATTAAAGGCATTATAGTAACGAAAACTCATCTATTTGTTTTTATTAAAGCTGCAAATTACCCAAGTACTTTTTCTTTCCTTCCATGGTCTCTGAGAAATTATAGATCCAGAGAATGTTTGCTGTTGTAGTGGGAGCAATTTAATAGTGGAAATGTGCCTTTTCCACTGCCCTGCATTTCTTCCTCCATGGACTTGGGGTTGAGATGCCTGAAACTTGAAATTGATTTTACCACCAGAATAAACCAGAATTCATAGCCAAGATTTAATATGTGACCCTTCCTTAAATAAAATCTTAAAATAAGATAACAATGTATGCATCTGTTAGTTTTTCCAAAGTTTAACTGAGGTAGTACAAATTAATTCTCACCAATGAAGAATTGCTTTGGATTATTGTATATGCATTTATACATTTGTGAAAATACAGAAAACATATATACTTTTTGTATTTTAAGACGGAATGAATAGGGTTTCACTGTGCAGATTGGACTCATAGTGATTGGAATCATAGTGATTCTCCTGTTTACAGCCTCCCAAGTGCTGGGATTAGAGGTGCATGCTACCTCATCCAGTCTCAATCACTGTCTCAAAAATGGCCATCACAGCAGGCCTGGGGATTGAACTCCCAGCCCCTACCTCTTCCCAAGCAGGCAGTTTAATCTGCAGAGCTATTTGGCTGGCCCTAGAAAAGAGATTTTGAAGACTAAAAAAAAGTCAGCCGGATTGTATTTTGTCCTATTTTTTTTCTCCTACAATTCTTTCTTTTGGCCAAGCTCACAAAGGGTCTGTTCCCGTTCTTATAACAGACCTTATACAGAGATTGAAATCAGTCCTCACATACAGAGATGAATAAGCTCATAATATATTTAAAGATGAGACTCTAAAGTTTAATTCAATAATGCTAAATTGCAATTAGGAAGAACACAGATAAAGATTTCACTTAAGTCACATTAAGAGCTTTGAGACAGTTACCACAATCGTACCACTGCTGTCACTTGGGAGCAGCCTTAGCAATTGCTTTAACCACTTGCAAAACTGCAAATGAAATTTCAAGATTAATATTTGAAAGGCTGGTTCTGCACTTCCCACTTAAGGGGAACTGGAATATATAGCACCACGTGGTCCACATATAGATAGGAAATGCAAATGCATGGGCATTGTATTTGTTTGCAGAATCTTAGATTCAACTTAAGAACAGAACAGCAATGTTTTAATCCAAGTGATGCGTGGCAGACATAATTATTTCCTTCCATATTTTGTGAAAAGCAGCATTCTTTCTGAATAAACCCTAGTCATATAATTTAAAAATGGGCATCATATATACAAAGTATACTTTTGTATAATTTGTCTCTTGGAAATATAATTTTTAAACCAAGGATAATTTACATCAAATTTAATCATTTTCCAAGTAACCACATCAGAGTATGCGCTTGGCAGAGTATGTGCTTGGCTTATATAGCAGATGTAATACCAAAGCCTTAGGTTTCTTGATATTAAATATGAAAATGTTAGGGTCCAGGGAGATGGCTCAGTGGAATAAGTGCTTCCCTGGCAAGAGCAAGAGCCTGAGTTCAAATCCCCGGTTCCACAAAAAAAAAAAACCTCAAGGTCATACTTATTCTTACTGTGCTTACAGCATCTAAATAGGCTAATTTATAATTACTTTTTTCTCTTAAGGTTCTCATTATCTCAAGCCATCTAAGTCATATAGAATATCATTTTTTCAGTCCTATTTTCTTCTCATATTATGTCAACCAAAATATATTTACAATGATGTACATTATGTATTTTTTATGTCTTTCTTAGGATTTAAATGTATTGAACACTTTGGGGGAAATCCACTTATCTTTATTCAGGCTTACATAAAAATATAAGGTTACCTCAGTTCACAAACACTTTTTAAGATTAATTTGATTAGTACATTTTAGATATACGCAATACTAACATTCAAGATAGTGATTTTGTACCTATATGTGATGTATATTGATCCATGTTTTCATCCCATTACTCTCCATTCAGCCCCTCTTCTTCTTTACAAAAATTTTTTTTCACTTTTTTCTTTTATACTCTTTTATTTCTTTTCCTCCTGTTCTCTCCACATTTGCCCTTCCTATTTGGACATTTTCTGCCTATTTCACAATAACTATTATACATTTTGTTTCTTTCTTCAGTTTCTCATACCAGAGGGAAAAATGCAATATTGAAGATGTGTGCTGAAGTACTAATATCTAAAATACATAAAGAGCTGGGTGTGGTGGCGCAGGCCTGTAATCCCAGCACTAGGGAGGCTGAGGCAGGAGGATTGTTGTGAGTTCGAGACCAGCCTGAGCTACAAAGTGAGCTTAAGGGCAGCCTGAACTGCACAGTGAGACCCTGTCTCAAAAAGACAAAAAAAAAAAAATAAATAAATAAATAAAATAAAGAATTCAAAAAAGAAAAAAATAACAACACCCCCAATTTAAAGACCTAATCCAAACATGGGCATCTAAAATTAACAGACACTAATCAGATGTGTAGTGTCTATTGCACACAATAAATACATGAAAAATTGTTCCACATCACTGGTCATTCAAAAGATGCAGATTAAAACAATGCTGAGATTCCACCCAGCTGCAGAATGAATGAATTCCATCAAGAAATCAACCGATAACAAATGCTGGAGAGGCTGTAGGAAAAAAAGAAAAAAAAAAAAAAAAAAAACACTTCTCCATTGTTGGTGGAGTGTAGACTGGTGTAACCTCTGTGGAAATCCCTGAGGAGTTTTCTCAAACAAGTGGAACTAGAATCAAACCAGCTATTCTTATACATGGCACCTTCCCAAAAGAAATAAAAGCATCATACCACAAAGACATGTGCACACCCAGGATTACAGCAGTACAGTTTATGTAGCCAAGTCTTGGAAACAGACCACATGCCTATCAAGTGAGGTATGCACAAAGAAAACCTGGTGTTCCGATGACTACTACTCTTCCATATTGGGGAGATTCGAGACTTTCTAAGTAAATAGATATACCTAGAGAACATGTTCTTTTTATCCTTACATTGTTCTATTTTAAAGAGAAAAGAATGAAATCAACCATAAAACAGTTTCAAAACAGATTAGCAGGAGAATTATAAAAATTACTACATTGTGTATTGTTCTCTTCCTCATAGTTATTCAAAGTACAAGACCTAGCCAAGATATCTTGTGCAAACAGCAGTGGCACAAAGCTTTCTTGAACAAAGGTAGTTAGACACTAGTTTCTCTTAGTTCATTGAGGCCATATGCATACTGAAACAAGCATCATGAATTCTAGTTTGTCATTAATTTGGTTCCCAAAAACAATCTTTTGGTAAAATTTTGTTTCAGGCAGCAGCCTCTGCATTAGATGATGGACGCAGCTGTACCATCCACCCCTGGGAATGTGAATGTGGCCATTCTTCCCAGAGTCATGGAGCAAATTAAGTTTCTGACCTGAGGCTCCATGGTGTGCAGCATTGCGTGCCTATTTCACAGTGAAAATGTGCAAACATTTATCTAGGGTATCCGAGCGGGCAGGACTAAAAGCACATCTTCACTTTTTCATGGATCATTCCAAATATCTATTGTATTTGGCAATTATTACACTGACAAAAAGAGTCTAAAATATTATGCTGTCTTACATTCTTGCCCAAATTTAGTATTTTTAAACTTTTCAGTGTTTATCAACTTTACTATTTTTTTGCTTTAATTTTCCTTTCTTGATTAATGGAAAATTCAAGCAATTTTCTGTAGTTTTATTTAGATATCATAGAGAATAAAGACAAGGAGAAATGGCACACCTCTGTGAATCCATTCTTAAAGAGAAGAATAGTGTTTGTTCACTATTGACTATGAAAGTTTTTAAAAGTCAAGAGTAAATATTCTGTTGCTTTGCAATTTGAATATTTGGGTTTTATTTATTCATTGATGGACTGACTGATTGATTGATTGATTGATTGATTTGGTACAGTGTCTCACTATGCAGCTCAGACTCATAGTGATTCTCCTGTTTCAGCCTCCCTACATCTAGGATTACACGTGTTTGCAACCAAGCCCAGGTTCAGGGGATGGCACAGCACTGAGCTGGAAGGGCATGTGATACCACTGGTTGAACTTCAATAATTTTTGAATTCACATGTCCATGAAGATGAAAACATGATACGTGAAGCACACCAATTTTGTAAAGACTGAAGATGTGTAATGTGTGAAGAACGAAATGGAATGTGTTTTAGAGTCCAGCAAACCTTACACAGACAACTTTATTTCAATGTCTGACCCATGCAACCATTGTGCTTCGGGTCATCTTAATCAGAAACCTCATAAAAATTTTACCCTAGCACATCTCAGTTAGTATATAATGACACTCAGAAGGATATATAGGAAGAAAGAGTTAATATAAGTTTAAAAACCTATTTAAAGTACTGTAGTGTGCAATATATTAAGTTGTAATACATTCTAAGTGTTCAAAGTCTTCCATCTTTATTTGTATTAGGGTTCTATAAAGCTGAGATTATATAAAATTCACACATGAAAATAAAAGGCATTTACTAGATAAGTTTACAGCATGGGAAGTGGAAGAGTCCTGTGGCTGGCTTCAGGATCAAAGATGAAAAATATAAAATGGTGGCCAAAGCTATGGAAATCCAGAGGGGCATTTAAGGTTAATGTTAACATAGACATTTTCATCTTTTCTCCAAGTTAATCTATTGAGATCTGTGTCCCTCCAACACACACACAGACACACACACATGCACATACATGCACACACGGGCACGTCTATGCTTTTCTTTTGGTTACTAAAGTTTGAGAAATGTTAGAGCTAAACTGCTGATTTTCTAATTTGAAAAAAGGATTTCAAAGATGATCTGAGCACAGTAACTCACTTAGCTCAGGGTGCACTGATCTTTACTTATTAACTTTGGAGTTTTCTGCAACAGTCAAACATGCTCAGCTGTATTAGTAGCAATGAATCAGCCACAAAGCTGCCTAACTTCACCCATTTTTCAGTCAGATTACTTCTTTTGTCTTATCCTAGTCTCCTTTGGAATTTGACAAGACTCTATTGTGATGAATGAACGGATAGCGGAAGAGTTCAAAATTTAATAAAATGTCTCTGTGCATTCTTAAAGCAGTATTTATGTAGAATAATCCTAGTGGATGATTAACAGGAGAAAATACCATTGAATTCACTGCTTATAATTGAAATATTCATGAGTGACAATTTAATTTATAAGAGTTTTAGTGTATCACATGTGTAGTCCCATTTAATAGCACTGTGATGCTAGCTATTACTTGAAAGCATAAAATAGGGGTTGGGGAGATAGTTTAGTAGAATAAGTGCTTGCCTGGCAAGTGTAAGGTCCTGAGTTCAATCACTGGTTCTGAAAAACATGCATATAATAGAACACTTTCACCACTAGTTAAAGGGGACCTTTCTATGTAGTAAATATATGTGTTTACTTTCCTTACTTTTAGAAAACAGAAAATCAACACATTTTGAAGAATGTAGAAAGCAGAATGTACATTGAATCCAGATTTAACTGACAAAAAATTATATATGCATATCCATCTACGATATCTATCTATACATTCTAATATACATATGTGCATAATAAATGTGTGCTCACAATTATAACATGAGATTTTCTATTATTATTCACAAAATTATACAAAATATAAAAGGAAAATGTCTCATTTATAAATATATTTTGTTTCACTCCACTTTTAAGTTATATTTGCACTGACCAGGAATTCTAAGCAATGGGACATATTGCAAATAGAAGCTGGACAAGTAGCAAGTGCAGCTGTTAAATGCTGCATGACTGCCTTTTGAGATCCCATCTTTTAGAGCCAGCATCGAGGCTGTTTCATTTGTCAAGCAATTTAATAGAATGTTCTTAAATACATTAATCTTAATATAAAAAATGGGTTGCTGTACAGAAAGTTGAAGGGAAGCTCAAGAGCTCTGGTGATAAAATGCAATAAAAAGCTATAAAACACTGGAAAAATATGTTGCTCCAAATAGTTTGACATTAATGTTTTACTGAAATTTGGCTGCTCATTTCTTATGAATCCAAATTAAATGTGAGAGATTTTATGTAGGAAAATAACCCACAGCTGCCTTTATATTCTTCCATGAAGCTGTCATTGAAAGGTTATTGGTATCTGTCTACTTTATTTCAATGTCTGACCCATGGAACCATTGTGCTTCAGGTCATCTTAAATCAGAAACCTCATAAAAATTTTACCCTGGCACATCTTAATTAGTGTATAATGACATACAGAAGGATATATAGGAAGAAAGAGTTAATATAAGTTAAGAGACCTGTTTAAATTACTGTAGTCTGCAATATATTAAGTTGTAATACATTCTAAGTGTTCAAAGTCTTCCATCTTTATTTGTATTAGGGTTCTATAAAGCTGAGATTATATAAAATTCATGCATGAAAATAAAAGGCATTTACTAGATAAGTTTACAGCATTGGAAGCGGAAGAGTTCAGTGGCTGGCTTCAGGATCAGAGATGAAGAATATAAAATGGTGGCCAAAGCTGTGCAAAGTCAGAGGGTCATGGTTGAAGAGCATTGGCCTGGGAGCTCACTGTAGAGTTGCTGGAAGGAGTCTCTGTTGGAAGGGGACATGGCATGTGTTGGAACTAAGAGGAGTCTGTGTGGGAAAACTGAAGAACCTGGAGAACCCTGGGCATTACATTGGAAAGACTGAAGTCTAAGATCTCCTCTGAGAATGGAAGGCTTTCCTCTTTTTTCCCTTTTGATGTTGTTCTGCCCACAAGCCTATTGGCTGGTTTCACTGATATCCTGACAGTAAGAACTCTCAGTTCTTACTCTCTCAGTGCTTGGCCCACTAGTCACAGGCCTCTGAATTTATTAATCAGCTAGGTAGTTCTTACTGAAAAATTGATTTCTCACAATTAAGGATCTTATGATTAGAAGTGAGAAATATTGTAGATAGTTCAAAAATGTCATTTCTCAACCTTTCTAACCTACTAAGTATAGGTATATTTAAAAAGTGTTTATCTTCTAAATGGGCCTCTTTAAAGAAATTTTTTCAATTACTTTATAACACTCATGTTTAGTAATGTTTTGTTTTATGAATTTTACTTAATTTCTTTCCTTATTGTATTTTAATAAATATGACATTTATACATTTTAAAGAAATGTATTTGAAATACTTTGTTTTCCATAAACTGCCCAAAAGGAAAGAAAAACTGGGAGCTGGAAATGAGTGAAGAAAGAAGGGATATATATATATATATATATATATATATATATATATATATATATATATATATATATATATATTATAGAATATTTAAGACATTGTAATATTAATTTCTATTATTTCATTGAAAAGAACAGTTAGTGCTTATGTTGCTTGGTCAATTTTACATGCCTATAACTGGTATTCTGAGCAAATACTTTGAAGATGGTTGATCAGTTTGTTCCCTGTGAAAGCCTGAAAGTTTCCTCTTCATGTGACTCTCCCCAGGCACACTATAGATCATTGATCACATTCTTCTGTGGCTCCATAATCTCCTTGATCAGAAAATTTGGGGAACAACTGAGTTTCATAACATTACAGTACAGGTTCTCCCATGTCCTGAGTCTTCACTGACCTTGAAAGGGTAGGGCCAAAATGTTGGCTGGCCTTGTGGCTCTTTTATTTCACCAATTTTGATCTGTGAACTTAGGTTGTTAACCATTGAGAAGAGAAGCTGATTATTACCCTGAAACATATGCAGTTCAGGTTACCCTAATTATCTGTCTAAATATCAAACATCTTCGGCATAGTATGGAACAGATACTTTCCATCAAGTATTGATGTATTGAATTTTAAGTCCTTACAGAATATGAGGAAAAAATTTAAAAATATGTATATTATTACACAGAAATTTAGATATCTAACCATATACAGCCTTGTAGCAGAACAGTCCTGTAACATATTTTTTTCCTTGTAACTTTTTATTCTCTTTTATTATCACCCCCTAAAACAAAGCAAAAAAAACCTCTTACTTGTGAGGCAGTATGGTAATTATTGGTATGTCATGACAGGAAGTATGTATTTAGCAGAATGGCAGGCATTCCAAGCTTGACCCTTCTATTACACATTGCTATCTTTTAAATATGTATCCAGTTCAAAACCTATCCAAAGGCATTCCTGACTTTTTTAATCTGTGAATTTTTTATAAGTATTATTTAGCTAGAAATTTCTAAAACAACTTTTTCAGTCAATTCTAGAGTAATTACATTAGAGTCAGAGAAAACTTTTGGTGTTATATGATGTTATTTGATATATATGTATATCAGAAAAGTAAAATAAAAACTGTAAAAGGAAAAGAATTTGTTCAATGGAAAAGAAAAACTGGAATGAGGAGAAAGACAAATAAAAGGGAAAAAGATATATTCAGGTATGTGTATATGGAGAAAGAGACAGAGAGTTGTTTTTCAACTCATCATAAGGGTCAGCAAAATCTCTCTGAAGAGCCAAATTGTAAATATTTTATGATTTTCAAAGCACATACAGTTTCTCTTACAGTGGCATTGCTTTAAAAAGTATTTTAAGCAGTTTAAACAGTATTTTAAACAGTTACAAATTATGTTAATTTGTGGGACACCAGTTGTAGACAGGATTTGTTATTTGTTAACAAGTTGGGAATATAGTTGATTTCGGCAAATATTTCCTAAGCATTATAATCAATATGTCCTCTACCACTGTTATTTTGGTACATTATCTAAAGGTTAGGCACTTCATGTTGTTTTGGTGATGTTATTCAAATTCTGTATGTCTGTATTGATTATATATCTAGCATTTCCACTATAACTGAAAGAATTGGAGTGAAATCTCTGATGATAACAGTAGATTTGTGTTTGTTTTTTCTTGAAGTTATAGCAGGTTTACTTCACGTAGTTTAGTGCTCTGTTGTTTGATTCTCTGCTAAATAATCCCTCTATCTCGACAACTTCTGAGCACATTCTGTAGAGGTGCCTAGAGTTCATGCCTGGTGCATCACTCCAGAGGGGGAGTCCAGGCTGGGCAAGGTGGCATTCCCCCTGGTGCAAACTTTTCTGTGTACCATCTTGGAAGAGAAGGCCAAAAGCAGGGCTATGTCCTTCTGTGCCACCAGCACCCAGCAGCAACAGTCAACCCTGAGGCCCCCACTCTCCTCCCACATACTCACCATATGGGACTGTGACACAGTGGGCAAAAATCATATGCATTGGAAAAATGGTAAATACATGAACACTTATAGTAAAAAAATAACTAAATTGTGAACCAGTCAGCAATCTGAGGAAGCCAGCTTGCATGAGGTAACTGAATCTATAGGAAAACATCTCCAACTAAATAGAAGAGCAGAAGCTAATGGTTTTACTGTTAAGTTTTATGGAACAATTACAGAACTACCATAGTAGCAATTCTTCTCACGGTGTTGCAGAAAATCGAAGAAAAGGTACATTTCCAAAGTAATTCCAGGCCAATATCCTTAGAGAAATATAGATGCAAAGTCTGCAACAAAACCTGGGGGCATATAAATTATTACTGACCATCATCAGACAGATTGAACCCAAAGACACAAGAACTGCTCACCAGGTACAGACCAATAATTGTGAAGAGCCATACACAACATCAGAAAGAAGATAACGCTCTTATTTACCAGAGTCTAAGAAAGAATAGCACCCATAGTTACCATGGTAGCAAAAAGAAAGATTTCATCCACAGTTACCATAGTAACAGGAGGGATAGCACCCACAGTAACCATAGTAACAGAAAGTATGACAACCAAAGCATCTTTTCAGTAGACTCAGTAAAACATTTGAGAAAACTCAACATCAGCAAATGTCAAGAATAAAAAGATCAAAGCTTAAAGTACCATGCTATGTATGTGAAAATACACAACAAAGCTTTGCATACTAAAGCAGAATGGTATGTACATAAACTCTGGGCAAAACGTATAATAAATAGGATAGAACATGTATTCAAGTAATAAATCCATTCACCTACAATCAAATAAATAAGTCTCAACGAAAGTGCCTAGACCATATATTGAGGAAAATATTTTGAGAAAATGAGGACCACAGGCACAGAAATGAAACTAGATCCTACCTTTTACCAGATAAGAATAAACACAATAAGGACTAAACCGTAAATTCCAGAGGTTTGGCATTACTCACACTCAAGGAAATACAAGCAGAAGCCGTGGTGCAATATAACCTCATTCATGTTGGACAGAGTTGTATTAAAGACAGAAGTAGAAAACATTGTCAATCATGTAGATAAAGGATACTTGCATACTGTTGATAAGAAAGTACTTTAGTGCAGACATTATGGAAAACAGTACAGAAGTTTTACAAAATATGTAAAGTGCAGTAGCCATAAGATGTGGTAATGATATCAGTACATTTCTATGCAGAGAAATTACACCAGCAGGACATGGTGGCATATACCTATAAACTAGTCACTTCAGAGGCTGAAGCAGGAGGATCTTTGAGAGTTTGAGGCCAATGTGGGCTACAAGGTCAGCTGAAGTATACAGTAAGACCCTACTTAAATGACAAAACACAGGACAGGGGAGATGGCTCAATGGAATAAATGCTTCCATGGCAATCACAAGGACCTGAGTTCAATCCTCAGTTCTACCAAAAAACAAAAGAAAACACAAACAAACAACAAAAAGAAATTAAACCCCTATGTCAATGAGATATATGAATTACCATATTTGTTTCAGCCTTCCTCATTAGAGTCAAGAAACAGAAAATAGAATCAATAGTAAAGAGAGGGGATGGGGAGTTGGCTGAGTAGAATAAGGGCTTCATTCAATCCCTGGTTCCAACAAAAATAAAATAAAAAAATAAATAGAGCAGAAAATTTTCACAACCACATATATACAATGGAATAGTATTAATCTAAAAGAATCAGAGTGGACTCTTAATGTTCTAAAGCACAATTATCTTGACATAAATCCTGAGCAAAAGTATAAACAGTAGAACTGAAGCTTCAAAAATAAATCCACTCACCCATAACCAAATAAAAGAATCGTGATAAATGTGATGAGAACATGAGAAAAAGGTGCTGGAAGAATCAGCCCGCATGTGGGGAAATGAAGTGAAGTCCTCCTTCTTACTACAGTATAAGAATAAACTCAGTTTTGATTAAATATTTGAATCTAATTTCCATGATTTGTGTGACTTACCATAGCTGCAGTTGCATAAGGAAGTTACTTCTTAAGTGAAGTACAGCAAACACGAATATGGTGTAATTCACACGTGTGGAATCAGTGGTTACTGGTCAGGTAGAGAAAATGGAGGGTGACAGAGGGTTACAAAGTTAGTGAGCATGAAGTCTAAGTCTTTTCCCTGTATTTAATATGATTTTCCTGTCCTTCTCAGACTTCTTTGGGTTAATTAAAAATACATAGTTTATCCCATCTAATAGTAAGTTCTTATACTTTGCTTTTTATTATTTTAGGGGTTTCATGTGTTCGTAATAGCCTTCCACTGTCTATTTTCAAGTAATATAAATTATCAAATTTTATATAAATTTTCAAATAAATGCCTGATATAAATTATCAAATAAATTGCTCCATCTACTTCCTTCCCTATTTTAGCATTTTCTTTGACTTTTGCAGACTAGAAATTAGACACATTTTTAAAGCAACAACTCATGTTCTTAAAAGGAAAATATATTTATATGCATAATTATCATTTTTTCCTTCACCCATTAGTTTAAATCTGTATTTGCATCTGCTACATTCCCCTTATGATTGAAGAACTTTCTTCAATGATCTGTTTAATATGAATGTTCCACTAAAAGATGTTCCAGCTTCTGTGTATCTGTGACTAAAGTTTTAGTTTTGTTTACTAAGACCTTTGCTGGTGCTCAAACCAATCATGTTGGCGATAAAGCTTAACAGTAACCAGCAGCATCCCTTAAACAAGCTTTCTGCTACAAAAAGCATTGAATAATTTGCACAAAGAATTATGTGAAGAAATATGTTCATAGAATTCTCAGTACACTGTCAAAACCAAACCAGACATCTTAGTAGGCCTCAAAACATGATTGTTCTTTTATTTTTGGGAGAACTGGGGATTGAATTCAGGCCCTTGCGCTTGCCAGGGAAGTGCTTATACCGCTGAGCCTCCTCTCGGCCCTCAAAACATGATTATTCTCGGGTGCATATCAACTTGAAGGACACAGAAGAGCTCATGATAGGTGCTTTATTTGAGTGCTTATTACAACAAGAATGTTCAATTTGCTAAAATTTATGGAAAGTGCCCAATGATTTCTATGCATTAAAGCATCTGATTCAAAATAATAGAATTGGGCATGGGGAGATGGCTCAGTAGAATGAGCATTTCCCTGGTGAGTGCAAGGGTCTGAGTTCAATCTCCACTTCTAAAAAATAAAATAGAATTGCTTTATTCATTTATTAAATTCCTTTCAAAGTTGTTTTGTTTCTTTGCATTTGTATTGATTCCTTAGACAAATGTAAGGTGTTTGCACATTCTTCATGATATTTGGAAATTACCCTTCAATTTTAATAACTCCTTTTGTTTAGGTTTTTAAACACAGTAGTACATAATTAGCATAATTTATAGTACACAATTTCACTATTACACACTTAGTACATGTCTGTAGAACATAATATCAAGAGTCATCTTGGGAAGCTGGTTGATGAACATGGTGCAGCACGGCCCTCTGTCACCTCCACCTCCTCTCCCTTCCCCCTTTTTCCATTTCTTGGCTGCTTTCCTATTGGCTAGTGATGTAGCTGTCATTTCTCCCAGAATTACATCGTTGCAACTTTTATCGCGGTAAATTCGTGTTGTGACATCACACCACATGCACCATATTGTCACATATACACACAGAATATTTACTAAGCATGCTGCTTATCAAGTAACAAGAAAAGTCCTACAACAGTGATATTCACCAAAACAAATTTATTGCTGTGCATAAAACTCTTTGTGAATTTATTTCACCCAATAGCACCTAATTCTTACAAATTGTACAGTAAAAGAGGATAAATTCTTATTAACTTTCTCCTTTGGTTATAAAGTAGTGAACATTAAAACATGAATAAAGCAGACTACAGTAATATTTTATTTGTTTTTAATGTATTTTTGAGGTTGAAGCATTTGAAAAAACAAGGTCTTTACCATTGTCTTTACTCTAATATCTAAAGACAATAACTTTCTTCATTTGAGTGTAAAGTTGTTTTAAAGATTTGTATTTTCAACACTATAATATCATTGAAACAAACACTCCACATAGCAATCTATTTTGTCTTTCAAATTATTATTAAGTATAGAATATGTGCATCTCTGCATACATACAAATTTTTATGAGTCTGCATAATACAAATTATTGTAAAACTTAGTTTTCCTTCTCTATATATAACATATATGTGTATATATGTACAAATATCTATCTATCTATATATATATATGCATACATATTTTTTAATTGGTTCTTTAAATTGAACTTCAGTCCCATAGGAACAAATGAGTCTTTCATGCGTTTTCTGTTTGCTGAATATTTGGCCTGCATGTGTTTCCTACGTCTTTTTGTTTATAAGCAATATTATTTCAGTTAGGTTATAATCTAGTACTATCTGCCAAAAGCTATCAATTCTCAAATGTGATTTGCTCATTCTCAGCTATGATGTCCTTTCAATAATATTTCATAATTTTATTTTGGCCCTGGCATTAAGATTAATTTGTCCTTTTTCAATGTTAACATATAATTTCCATTATTTGTCTCCTAGTCCCTTACTTTTACTTCTTTTGCTTTTCTTGCTCATTTTACCTATTTCTATTATAAAATACTTTTACAAAGTTTGTGCCCCCTCATAAACATGAAGAATTCATGACACACAAAAAATACACATTTCTATGTTAACATTATATCAACTATACATTAATACAAATTGGCTAACGTTGAAATATAAAGTTACACAGTACAAATAATTGCTAAAGTTTTACAATTTTAAAAACTACATTAGGAAGATCCGTTTTTTATATATATCTTGATTTTTTCCTTTCTCTCATTCTCCTACTCTCCCTTCAATTCTTCCACCCTTCTTGCTTAAAAAGCTTTTTTGGGGTTAAGTGAGATAGCTCAGTAGATTAAGCACCTGCTTACACAAATAGATATGGATATTTGTACATATATACACATTATGTAATTGCAGGGACTGGGGTTTGATCCCTGTCACAACATGTCTTGCTGGCCCCTCTCACAGAGCGCTGAACCAGCGACTGAGGTCAGGATGCCTGTAATCCCAGCACTGGGAAGGTGAAAACTGGAGGGTCACTAGGAATCTGAGCTCTGTAGAGAGACCCTGTGTGAAATCTATAAATTAAGGGTAAATAAATAAATAAGCGAAAAAACTTTTTCTATGTTTACCTTCATTTTACTTTTTTTCTTCTTTCTTTTCCCCATCTCCACCATCCTCATCCCATACAAACTTTTTTCGTGTTATACATTTTCTGTTATACATTTTGGTCCTTATTTAATAGCCTTTCAATTTCTCATGTCAGAGAAATAATATGATATTTACATATTAGCCCCAGCATCTAGATGAAATAAAGTAATAAAAAGAAAACATAGGAAAGGAAGATATTAAATTACCATTATTTACAGCTGATATTGTACTTTAAATAAAAGACCCTCAAACAACTCTATCAAATGCATTTAGATTTAATAACCAAATTCAGATGCATTGCTGGATATCAAGTTAACACTAAAAAAATTAATAGCATTCCTATACACAAATAACAAATTAATTGAGATATTAGGGAAATACCACTTTTTAAACCATCAAAAATGAAATACTTAGGAATTAATCTAACAAGGAAATTTAAAGAACTTTACATTGAAAACTGTAATGGTGACCAAAGAGGATATCAGAAAATTAAGGATATCACTTTCTTGCTTTAAGAAAGAGCCATAATAGTAAAATTGGCTTTATTTCAAAAAATCATTATATAGATTTAATGCAATCCAGTCAAATTACCAATAGCATATCTCACATAATCAGAGAAAATGATACTAAAATTTATTTGTACCTAGAATAGAATTAAAACAGCTACACTATTTATTTCTGGGCTACAGAGATTAAAAACAGCTTGGTCCTGATAAAAAACAAACCCAAGGATCAGTGGAACAGACTAGAAGGTTCAGAAAACCACTCCAAACACATTTAAGCCACCAATACTTGACCAACGTTCAGTCATGTTCACTCAAATAAAGAGTCTCTTTAATAAATGGTACTAGAAAAACTGGCTTTCCACATGTTGAAGAGAAAACTGGATTCATATATCTTACCATGCACCAAGCTAAAATTGAAACTCATGGAAGATCTAAATATTAAAAGAGAAGTATGGCCTGGGGAGATAGCTCACTAGAATAAGGGCTTGCTGGTAATAAGCACAGGTTACTGAGTTCAATCCCCAGTACCACAGAGAGAGAAAGAGAGAGAGAGAGAGAGAGAGAGAGAGAGAGAGAGAGAGAGAGAGAGAGACAGAGACAGAGACAGAGACACAGAGAGAGACAGAGACAGAGACAGACAGAGACAAAGAGAGAAGCAGTAAATCTTCTGGAAGAGAGTATAGATAGAATTTTGAAGGCATAACTTTCATCAAAGGCCTTATGAACAAAATCCCGACACCCAAGAAATATCACAAAGAATGAACAACTGGTATTTCATATTATTGAAACTTTGTTTTTGAATATGACATATTTGAAAGAGAAAGGAAAAGCCACACTACATACAAATATTTCATGAATATGGGACAAAGACTCTCAGAAATGTAATGATAATCATTTCAGTTACCACAGGAAACCATTGCTATGCTGTACTACATATTCACTAAAGTACATGTTTTATGTATCTTCTGTGAGCAAAGGATAACATTTTGCTCAAAAAATTCATCAGGCTCAGGGCTAGCGAGATGGCTCAGCTGATTAAGCTCCTGCCTAGGGAAGCCCAGGGACTGCGGTTTGAGCCCTGGCACCACATGCCATGCATACCCCACACCAAGCACACTGAGCTGCCCACTGAGACCAGGTTTGATGGCACACCCCTAAATCCCAGCACTGGGGAGACCAAAAACAGGAGGATCAGTATGAGTCCAAGATGCAGAGTGAGACCCGATAAATAAAATATTTATCAGTCTCTGACTCACTTAATGGCCATTCATGTCAAATTGTACCACAAAGACAAACATTAAAGCTGTTTCACTGCAAGGGCATTAGAAGCATGTGCTTCTGTTCAGTGTGGATTTTGCACAAACATTCAATCAGATGTGTATTTTTAAAGTTGAGCTTCTCAACACAAAATGAAATCTATGTTAAGAAAATCAGTAACAGTATGCTGAGCTGTAAAAGGCTCAAGTCAACCTTCTGACATTTCCAGCCCTACTGACAACCCACTACTATTATGGACTACTGGACTACATTGGAATATTTTGCTGCATTCACATGACTACAATATTTAAATGACAATGGAATGCCCTTCTCTGACAAAAACTAAACAAAAAGGGGAAATAAATGAAGGACCATTTTGTATCTGTATATTCAAAATAGGATAGACATACAGCTACTTTCTCTTAATTGAATGAATAGAAAAATTTGTATTAATAGTGTTTGTGGACAGGATATCATGTCTGCATTTTTTTAGCTTCCAAGCTTTCTCGTAATTTATTATGAGATGCTGTATGTGTTATGTACCAGTACCCCACAGTGAATGTACATGTTATATATCTCAAACGTATATGAGGCCTAGAGTAGGTACTGTGGCAGAGGGAGTCCTGGAGTAGAGTTGCACAAAAGTCAGCAACGGGGCTATACCTAAGTAGAGTTGTTTTGATAAGATGTCAAATGGTGTTAATCCAAGTACTAGATTTGAAAGACTTTATTAGGTTGCAGAGCATTTTGTGATATTTTCATTAAACCTAGAAAATAACATAATGAAACAATAGTAGCATGTCCCCCTTAAAGAAAGAAAACAAGATTGAAAGCAAAGGCTATGTCAGTATGCTACTTAATATTATTTATACTGTTCACAATGATGAGTTATCTCAAAAAAAAGTTGAAGCAAAGAACCAATTCAGTGGCATATAGAATTCCTTCAAGTTGAGACACAAGAATACGGAGTAATAGTTATTTTACGTTTTATATTGTGGAAGAAGTAAAGATGAGTTCTTTTTAATGACTAGTCCCATAATATTGAAACAAAATTGACTATTTGTGAATTTATCTTTTGTCTCAGGATCGTGTGACCCAGGAGTTAATGCTGACCTCAGGTCGGAATAAGTACAGAACAAACATAGCTGCATTGACATGATCGTGTCCTCCAGAGGTACCAATGTAATGGACTCAACAGATGTTTTCTGAAGGGAAAGAAATGCAGAGCTTGAAGAACTCTTTTCTCAAACAATCTCCACTAGGGGAATCTGGAAAAATAGTGAAACCTTAACAAGAGATCTGAGGGATATATTTGGATGCCAGGAAGCAGAATAAATGCCCAATGAAGCACTTCTTATTTGCAGTAATGCTCACCTTATCTTATTTCTCTTTTGCTATTGTAACTATAATTATCTCCTTTTTTCTTAAATATTTTAACTGCTGTGTTTTAAACATAGATATATACCTCATTTTGAATAAATTTTATAGAGCTCCCTATCAATTTAAAATTATGTTTTAAAAAATGATTGTGTAAATACTATTCATAAAAAGATTGTCCTTTATTTCCTAAGTTGAAAAGATGATCTTCAGTGGACTGAATTGCTATTAAACTCTTGTCAAAGTAAAATAGCCATTTATTGCCTGGTTATTTTTGTATTCTATTTTGTTTTACTCTTTCAGCATCAAATCCACATTTGTACCACTGTTTCTTTATAAAACTTAAACTTAGTATAAGTACTCTAAGCAAATTTTCCCGCTGTCGTATTTTAGTACAGAGACAACAGGGTCTCACTACACAGAGAAGACTCATAGGAATCCTCCTGTCCTCAGCCTCCCAAATGCTGGGATTACAGGCGTGCACCATCATGCTCAGTCTCAGATGCCATCTCAGCATGCCCCAATGGCGGGGCAGGAATGGCGTGGCGGGGATAGAATCCCAGTCTATATGCCAGTCTAAGCAGGTGCTTTAGTCTGCTGAGCTGTCTGGCTGGTCCTTATAACCCTCTTTTAACCCCCTTTCCAAGTTCTTGTCTTCACTAACATTTCTTTAATTAAAAACATAAACAAATGACAATAGAAAAGGGAAGTTGTCTTGTTATCAAGTTTGACAGTGTGTAGAATCTACACCTCCAGTTTGGTGAAGTTGATCTCTAAGGAAAAAGGAATTTTTTGACACATAAACAAAGTGTTACATATACATTGTGTTAAGTATTCTTCCAGATTTTTCTAACTTGGACTACATTAGATATATGACATTTTGAGCCCAACTCAATTTTTGTATGTGGCAAAAATATATTGTACAGTATTTACTCATAAATCTTTTGAATAATGTTATACTGTCTGTATCACATTTTGATGTTATTTTAGTAGAAATTTTTTACTTAATGTCATTTTGGATTTATTGCAGATATTACCATTTGACCTCTATTGTATAAATTGTAACACTTATCTAATAATTTTATAAGATTTTTAAAGTCAAATTTCTAGGATTTTCAATAAGGATTGCATTATTTGAAAATAAACACAAATTTACTCATTGTTTTCCAAATTATGAGACAACTATGTATCCCATCTCACTGAATTTATCTCTTTCTTCCAAAAATATGGTTCTAGTTTAAAGTTGATTAGAAATAGGATAGCTTCCATTTCTCTCATTCTTATTTATAAACTGCCACTGTCTCAGCACTAACTTTGAGTTCAGCTGCAGACTTCTGTGGGCATTTTTAATCAAGTTTAGGAAGTATCTCTTATTTTTAGTTGGTTGAGTAAAGTAGGTGAGTTGATCAGGTACGCCTTACTGGAGATGCATCTGAGGTCCCTAGGCTTCCTAGGCAGGCCCTTATGCCTCTAAGCTAGCTCCTTAGCCCAAATAGGTATTCAGTTTTATCAAGGAGTTTTTCTTTACCTAGTGTCTGATAATGTGGTGAATTTTATGACAGTTGCAACACGTTTTCATTCCTGGAATAGTTGCTCATTCTTTAAAGTATTGTATCATCTGAATACCTATTTGGATTGAATGAGGTTGTTTTTGCTAATGGAATATTTTAGATATACAGTAAATATTCTTACTTAAGATAGTTATTTTGACCTAGGTGAAATGAGTGAAGTATTGTAGAATTCTCCCTTAGTGTTTCCATTGATTTCATCTATGTTGTAGAATTTATGGTATGCAGTTCTTCATAATATTAACTTAATTTTCTTTTAATACTTTGTATTAATATCCCTCAGTCCTAACATCATCATTTTTGTCCTATCTCTGTTTCTTTCTCTCTCTCTTCTTTTGTTTTTTTTTTGGTGGAATCAGGGATTGAACTCAGGCCTTTGCACTTGTCAGGGAAGTGCTTATTCCACTGACCCATCTTCCTGGCACTCTCCCATCTCTATTTCATAATATATTTATCCTATTTGTCAATTTTTGACATTCTTAAAATAAGGCCTTATTTAATTGTTTAGTTTTCTTTTTTAATGTTAATTCTAAACTTTATAATTTTCCTTTCCTTTTGTCTTTCGGACTTCATTCATTGTTGTCCTAATCTCTCAATTGGCAAGCAAAAGTCATAAAATTAAAGTCTGCATCTTCTTCAGATATGTATTTGATGTTCTACACTTCCTCATACACAGATCCAGAAGGCAACTGCTTTTACCATCAATTAGGTAATACACAAATTAATTATGGATTTATAAACCTTGTCACATATATAACATGGGTAGAACATACACCAAGTAAAATTTAATACAAAAAGTGAATTTCAGAGGAAATATGGAAATAAACTGGAAATTACTATTGGAAATTAAAATTATGCTCGTCTGAAGTGGAGAACAGAGATAGAGATACAGACAGCAGTCATTCTTGAAAAGCGACTGGAAGAAATTTAGGAGGAGAATTTTCACCTTGAAAACTCTCTTCCACAGGTGGCTCATTTTATTTCTGATCATATAGTTTGATTTTGAAAAAGTAAAACAGAAAAAGATACAAGGAATTTGTTTGAGTAGAAAAAAAGTGTCACCTTCTCCTGAGTTAATCCATGGTGACTGTAACTCATCTCACGGCTCAGAGGTCATGAAGTACACAGCTGGTGTCTGCAGTGTGACATTTCCTGTCCTCCCGCATTATATCAGCGTTTGACTTCAAGAGACACTGAAATCATTACTGTCAATGGGCTTCTGCTCCATAGTTTGTGGAGCAGTGGATGATGACTACGATATCATCTCTAAGTTAGCACTAGTCACTTTAAGTAGTATGAGCAAAGCTGTTACAGTCATAAGTTCAAGAGTTAGAAATTCTAGGGCCAGCTAGAGAGCTCAGTGGATGAAAGTGCCACACTGAGACTGCGATTGAGACTGGGCATGGTGGCATGCACCTTTAATCCAAGCACCTGAGAAGCTGAAAATAGAAGGATCACTATAAATGTGATCCATGTAGTGAGACCCTTGTAGACCCTGTACCAAATACATAAAAATGTTTGAAATTCTATAAATTCCTTACAATGTGAAATAATTTACATATACTTGTACATCATTTCTACATTGCTTAAAACATAAGCTGGGATTTCTAGGACTAGTCTAGAAGCATTATAGCTGTGTCCATTTATACCCCACTTGCAAGAATTTAAATATATTTTGATAATGTTACATTTTATTACATGAAGTGAAAATACATTAAAGAGCAAAATGAGAGCTAGGGGTGCCATGGAGATAGCTTAGTAGAATAAGTGCTTCCCTGGCAAGCACAAGGGCCTCAGTTCAATCCCTGGTTCTATAAAATAAATAAAAGAAGAAAAGGATAGTTAACAGAAAACATAGAGATAGGCCTCTTGCCCATTGGAGAGGTTCAAGACATGCTACATATGTGTACAACCTCCAACAACTCATGCAGTCAGCATATACAGCAAATGTGTGCTAACAAAAGTAAAAATCAACAAAAATGTATGGCTAAGATAGATTTGTATATTTTGAATCAAAAGAAAAGACGTCCAATGGATATCTTGTCTTAGTTTTTCCAACATAATCTCTGCCATAAAATTCCCACATTAAGATACTGTCACAGGGCCAGCCAGATATCTCAATGGACTACAGGGCCTGCTTAGGCAGAGTTTGTTCCTGAGAAAAAATGTGCCCACATTTATCTTTGTCTCTACTGCATATATGATCAATAAAATAAATTTTAGGGTTATGGACATAGTGCTCATAAAAATAGATATTTGAAGATATCACACTTAAGAGATGATTACTGTGGGAAAGAATAGTTAACTGACCGGGCCAGGGAGATGGCTCAGTAGAATAAGCACTTGCCTGACAAGTGCAAGAGCCTGAGTTCAATCCCCTGTCCTGTCAAAAAAAGAGAAAGAAAGAAAAGAAAAATTAACTGAGATAAATAAACAATAAATATAATAAGATTTAATGCAGAAGCCAGGCTGAAAACGAAAGGATCACTATGAGTCCGAGCTACATAGTAAGACCCTGTGGACTCTGTCCTAAATACACTAAAAAACAGATATTATGATGACATAAATAGTAAATAACTATTATTAAATCAAGAAACATGCTGCTTCAGCATCACCAGCAGGGTTCAATGATATTTCAGTGCTAAATTTATTTTAAACTACTCTTATTGCCTGACTGAAATTTACATTTTTATGTACAGTGTAAAATGAAGTCGAGACTGGGAATGCTAGCATATGCTTGTAATCCCAGCACTTGGGAGGCTGAAAACAGGAGAATCACTGTGGGCCTGATCTACATAGTGAGACCCTGTACACCCTGTAGACCTTGTTCTAAATGCAGAAAAAAAAGAAATTAAGAAAGAAACAAATGTGGTAAATCTTGTTACAATTATTATTTGCTTTAGTTAACTTTTCTTTCCCACAGTAATCAACTTATAAGTGTGATATTTTCAGATATCCACTTTTCTATGAGCACTATATTTATAACCCTAATATTTACTTTATTGATCATATATATGATAGATACAAAGATAAATAAGAACTTATTCTTTTCTCTCGAATAAAAAATTAGTAATGACTATAGTTTGAGCGTGTTGCCAGTCTTGGATGATATAAAACCATTATTGCTACAAGTACTTAGACAATGTCTAGAGCGTGATGTGTGTATGTGCGTGCATGTGTGTGTGTGTGTGTGTGTGTGTGTGTGTGTGTGGGAATGAGTGCTGAGAATTAAACCCAGGACAACTGTTAGGTAAGAGATCTACTTCACTATTAAGTTATATTTTTAGCTTCAAAATTTTTACTATTGAGAAAAACTATTAGTTTTTGATTTAAATACAGAGGCTTTATGTGATGTGTCAGTCTGTTGAGATCATTAAAATTAAATGCCTTAGAAGAAATGAGAGTGACGCTTAAAATATTTGGGTAAATTCTGGAAAAACATACTGCATGACCCTTTAGAAAACAATAGTCTTGGACTGATGTCATGGAAAGGCGGTACACAACCGCACTGTGCGTGTCAAGCATGTTGCTGCATGCCATTAAACCTCAAGTGGAGATCAGCAGTTTGGCTCACTACAGTGTAAATGGCAGGTAATCATTAGCTAGTACACTAGATTGCTGAAATATAAGTGGCCAGTGCCGGGTGTAATGTTCTCATAAACTTGATACTTCAACTGATATTACTGCAAAAGTGTCTACAATAAATCAACAGAAATCACTATTCCTTCATATTTTTTAAATCTTTATTTTACTTTTTATACATTATTCTTATTCATTTTTAAGTTAAAATTAATATTTAATAGCCTATAGAATATTTTCTAAAATGTGTTAACCCTTACTTCTTCTTTATTTCAATTTTATAATGAAACCTAAACTATGCAGCAGAAGCAATAGTTTACTCAAACTGTTCCATTATCCTGAAAAATCTGGCTTAGGACTCCACCACCCAATATTGTTCACTCCTCTGTCCAGTCTACCTCAGTCACTTAATCACTCGCTCATTTGTTCATGTATCCATTTATTCACAAAACATTTGCATTAGATACCTAATGTATTCTCCTGTTGCTGAAATTTTATTCTGAAATTTAACAAACTTATTTAAATGTTACCTTTGTTTTCTCCCCATTCTTACATTCTTAGCAAAAGATTAGCATAGTTTAGCATAAATCTGTTCAAATGCAGTTTATTTCACTGTAAAGATGGAAAATAATCATTCATAGAGGACACATGATAGATACTTTTGTTAAAATTACAGTTTTTGAGAGTCAGAACTAAACTTAAAATTCTAATGTCCAATTTGAGAAGACTGTGACAGCCTTTAACTTTCTACTTTTGTCTACCCACAGCTCTGAGATGTTCCGTATGAGAGGCTTTTGAGCTTATTTTAATTGGACACATCATTCACACAGGCAAATATATCTACTAATTTTATGTGCTAAAAATTACTTGCAATCACTATTTTCCAAATGTGAATTTTAACATTCACAAGTGATTCAGAAGGCTTCTCTGATACAGGCAGTATGTGCTTATATGGGAACTTGTGCCTGCTCATGATGGCACACAAGCTCTTGTCAATTTTCTGCAGTGTGCCTTAGTCCACGCATGGTCCTCAGAACCCCACAGCTCAGTCTTTGAGGTGAGCTCCTGATTCTCTCACTCCCAACTTCCCCCTTCCCCCTCCCTCCAACCTGTAGACTTGTGATGTTCACACAACATCAGCACTCAGTGCTCTCCCCTTTCTTCTCATGACCCCCAGACAGAACGATAGAAATTAAAGCCATGCAGGTCTTCCCTCTTGAACACAGAGGGAAAGATACTTTTAAAAATAGGAACATAGAATTCTTTGTAAATATTGATACTGTAGGAAATATATCAGACTTTTTTCATAATTGTCCTAGGAAAGAAAGGCAAGGCCAACCAACATTTTGGACCTAGCCTTTCAAGGTCAACGAAGACTCAGGACATAGGAGAACCTGTACTGCAATATCATGAGACTCAGGTGAGCTCCAAATTTTCTGAGCAAGGAGATTGTGGAGCCACAGAGGAAAGAGATTGAAGTTCTATAGTGTGCCTGGGGAGAGTCACATGAAGAGAAAACTTTCTCTCAGGCTCTCAC
>PVKA01004093.1:27225-68142 GCA_004027165.1 Ctenomys sociabilis | reverse complement strand
ACTGGTATATAAGTTTTGATCTACCTAGGTCTTAGCCATCCAGCAGAAAAGTATAAAAGTATAAAAATGAAGTATACATCGTGAGCCCATATTATTAAGCTGAGCTGTAAATGGATATGGTCAACAATTTCTTTGAATAACTCCCTATGGTTACAGAATGCTGGACTGTGTTGGATTGTGGTGTCGAGTTCAAGCACCTAAGGTAGTTGAATGTCAATGACCTTTGTTGAGTAAGAATTACAAGCATCACAGACTCATTTCCAGCAAAGCAAGGCAGATGGTTCAAGCAAGCAAAAGGCTTCATTAAGGTCTTGCTTATTCCCTTGAAGCGTCTGTAAGACATTATGTTCTTCTCTTTCTGCCTATCTGGGACTGTTCTGAACAACACTATTATACAAAACTGGGCCTAAGGTACCAGAAAGCTTCAGAAAGGAGAGGGATCCAGAATGCACCGGTGCGGTGTGTTGGAGGACTTGGGGACAGAAGTGCACCCTGCACAGTGGCCACAGCTGGAAGATTACTGCAATTCCAGTTGGGGTAGGGTGCATTTAAGTTGATAGGACAACAATGCCTTCTCCAAGCTGGAGTGCAAGGGACGGGCACAGTCCTGACACCAGGATCTTGATGCACTGTTCTACCCATCACTCCACTTCGGTCCTTCTGCCTATTTGGGAGAATGCTGGGAAATCATGGAGAAACACCTATCAGAGTCACGCATGGAAAGCAGAAGTGGTGGTTATTTAATGTGATGACATCATGTCACACTGAATCTGTGAACAGAGTCATCTACGTGGAACTCGCCAAAACTGATCATGCTATTCCTTTCTGTTTCCTTATGAGGTTAAAATATGTATCTGTGTATTGAGTCTGAGATAAATTATTAATATTTTTATTAAGCAAACATCAAAAATAACATGAACACTAGATAAAATAGCTACTGTTATTCTTTGATGTCTCTCTGGAAAATCTTTTTATTCTTAGCATAAGAAAATATACTGCATGCTACCTGAGATTGCATAGGCTATTTCACAATGTATGTTACTTATAGCATGGACCAAGGCATACATAGTTAAAAATGAACTATTTCAAATTATATTGTTAGAATGACTTCTCATGTTTAAGACTGTGCCTCAGTCTAGAACTGAGATGTGAACTAAGTGTCCCTCAGCTGATGCATAGGTTCTTGGACAGGTCTATTGGCACAGCCTCCTTGTATTAGGAAGGAATCTGATAATCACATGCCATGAGGCCACTATGTTCTGAAGCAGTGTCTTGCAGGATAGGATGGATTGTTTTGTTCCTTTGACGCTGTGTGGACAATTGCACTGCATGATGGATATGGAACTACTGTGGAGCACATGGAAAATTCAGTAAGGATGCATTTCTCCAGATCTGATTTCTGCTTGTACAGCCTGAGCATTCATCAGTTGTAGAAGAAACTAATCCTGCTCTTGTCCGAATCTTTCTTTTTTTATTAATTTTGTTCAGGAACAACTAGCAATAAGACAGTTTCAAAACCGATTAATAGGACAGTTTCAATAATTAATCCATTGCATATATTTGTCTTCCTAGTGGTTATCCATAGTACAAGAAGCAGACATGATATCCTGTCCAAACACTATTAGTACAGATCCTTCTCATTGAATTAAGAGCATGCAGCTGTTTATCTATGCTAAATATTTTGAATATAGAGTCACAAAATGGTCATTCATTTTGTGTCCCTTTTTTTGTTTAATTTTTTCAGAGAAGGGTATTCCATTGTCATTTAAATATTTTAGGTGCACAAATTCAGCAAAATATTCCACTATAGTCCAGTAGTCCATAATAGTAGTGGGTTATCTGTAGGAGTGGCAATGTCAGAGTTTGTTGACTTGAGCCTTTTACAGCTCAAATGATTAATATGGCTCCATACATACTTTCCTCCTGAGCTTCCACTTGATTGGCCTGCTTGGCCTTCATCTGAACTGTGCTGGAAACACAAGGCTTGTGATGAACAACTCTGTTGTCTTTCTCCAACTTTTAGTTATTATGACTTCCCTAAAGCATGTCAAGAGTCATTCTTTTCAATAGAAGATACTTCTTTTGTTGTGTAGCATGATGGTCCCACTCTGGGCTCTGGAGGTCATCTGAGCATTTCCAACTGAGTCATCAGAGGCTCTGGGCCACCTTGTCATGTGCCACACAAACTTTGTAGCTCCATCAGATGTCCTGGATCTAAGCCTGCACTGTCAAGAGTGCTAGCACACTCTGGTGTTTTCCGCCAAATCTTCTGATAATATTAGGGATGATCAATACTTGGAATGAGCAGTCTTTAATCGTGGTCTGGGGACATATATCCAAGTAGTTGTACACGGACTCCAGGTACCTGTACACCCAACCAAAGCCATGTTTTCTACTTGTAGAGGTTGAAGGTTGTTAAAGGTGCAAGGTCCATCAAGCTTTCTACCTCATGTAGGTCTTTGCTGTTGTACAGTTTAAAATGTGGTGAGATGTTTTGTAATTCTTTAGCTATTTCCACTATTGCAATTGGACTTGAGTCTTGGCCATCATAGGGATCTCTCTAAATGTTTCAGGGAAGCTCTGTGCTCCAAAACAGTCAGGGTATTGACAGTTAATGGATATTAGTCTATATTTTCTCCAAGACTATTTTGGAGGTTTTGTATTTCTAATAATTAGTATTTATTCTCCCTGTTTTCAGTGCCATGCGGACTTCCTACACTATACCTCACTTGCCTGTGTCCATTATCCCAACTGCACAGCAAGTAGGCGTGGTAACTGTAATGACTCTGTTGAAAGGTGCTGTCCTTATTCTTTTGTCATCCGCAGTGGGGATACCATTGGAAGGATTTGGAAGTTATTCCATATGCCCAAGTGAAATAGAAGGTGCTAACCTGGAGAAGCAGGAGAAGCCAATACAAAGTTGGGTTATTGGACAGATCACTGCTACTTCTGCATTGCTGGATCAGCTGTCACAACCATCTCACAGGGACACACAAAGCAGTGTCCACATTTGTTCCCATGCAGAATTCGTTAAGGGCAGCTTTGTCACAAGAGACAATAATTCCCTGGTTTCCAAATGGCTCATGACAGAGGATAAAACATTTCCCTGACATACCGTGGCTGGCCTGATGTCTCCAAGGGCACAGGATTCCAGACTGCACTGTGCATTTGCAAAGCGATGCTGGGGTACAGTGCACACCCGAAACACCTGAGGACACATGGGAAGTGCCTGGGATGTGGCTTCTGGCTCTCTTGATTCTCTCACATATGTATTTGGGAGACGCAGGAGAAAGGCCAATAGCAGCAGCGTCTGTCTTTTCAATTTTGTTCTATTCCTTTCTTTCGTGTGGGTAAAACCTTCATTGTTTTCCTTTTTGCTGTGCTTGTTTAAATAAAAATAGTAATATTTGTCATGAAGTCTGTTCATGTGTCCAGGGATCCTAAAAGTTATGTGAGAAAATTTACAAAACAAATAAATATAAAACGTGTCAGCTCACAGTCCGATAAATACATTCGCGACTCTGAAGCTGGAAGGTCCTAGCTCGCCATTTTCCTTCTCCGTCCATTGTGCGTTTATTCAAGGCCACAGTTATTTCAAGGCCTTTGATATATTAGGTTCCAGATGCGCTCACTCTGCCCTTCTCTACCCTTTCTTGAATCTCTGGAGACCCATTAGCTTTTTCTGCTCTACACGCCTGTCTCTAGATAGTCCTACCCGGGCCACTGTGGTGCACTTCTCCCGCTGGCCGGAGTCCTCATGCTGTTTTCGCATGACGCCTTCTGCTGGGGAGCAGTCTTAATACTTTCATGTCATTCAGACAGTGGTGATATAGATGAGGTAAGTAACTGATACAAAGCCAAGCTATACATTGGCACATAGGAGGAGGGGGAGAAGGAGGAGGAGGAGGAGGAATATTGTTTTTATTGATATTGAAAGAAGCCAAAGATACAAAAATTACTAAATAGCAGTTTATAGCAACTGTGAAATGAAGTGTAAGTGTACACAGAAAGAACACTTGCTTTATCAATGCTGTGATTTAGTTTTCTTGTTTATGATTAGGGGAACGGAAAACGAGGTGACATCTGCAGATGATCTTTGGCGTGACTCTCGCATCTAGTAGCATTTGATGGTACCCAAATCCTGAGTTTTTTGATGTTGGTCTTGGTTAATGAGCTCATCATTTCATAGTGGGCTGTGAAGGTGTGGGCGATGTTCTTCTTGGGCCAGGGACATGGCTCAGTAGAATAAGTGCTTGCCTGGCAAGCCTAGGGACCTGAGTTCAATCCCTGGTCCCACCAATAATAAATAAATAAATAAAATGTTCTTTTTGTTGGAAATATAAGAAACTCTAGTCATTTGAAGCAAGGGGTCGATGTGGAGGGAATTTGCCGTCAGCGTGTAACTTTACCCCCACCGAACACACTAGTGAGAGTTTCTCCCAGGAAAGAAGCACAGAACCCACTCGGGCTGGGAGGCCGCGTCCTCAGCGGTCCGCGCTGTGCGTCATCCTCCTTGCGCAGAGGCGGTGGAGCTTGCTTGTGCTTCCTGTCCCTCGCATGCGCCCAGCACAGAGCGCAGCCCAGGCTGCAGCCGCCTGTCCCCAGCTGACGTTGTCTGCCCAGCTCTTTCACACAGAAGTGGATCGAGACCGACCATGAGGCTCGGTCTCTTTATGTGCATAGAAATCAGTTCAGGCCTAACTCTTTCCAGGTGTCATCGGAGGCAGGGTCGCAGTCAGGGCTGGCTGCCGAAGTTGTGTCAGTTCAGATAAAGGAGACTTTTTGGTAAATGCATGGGCCTGGGAAGGCATTTTAAAATAAATCTACTGCACAGAAAAATGGTGAGATAATTTCAAAAGTTAGGTACAATTGTTGCTAAAATTCATATAATAGTTTCCACAAAATCAACATAAAATTTTCAGTTAGATAAATACCAATATGATATATGATACTATTTTAGGGGGAAGTAATAATTAAATATTTTCAATGGCATTTTCTCTACATAAACTATAAATTATGTGACCATATTTTTTCTATTTATCTATAGAGGAAATAACTCATATGAATCCATTCCAACTACTTATAGACATGTGCATTCGACAGTTTTAAAACCTCAATATCTCTGACTAATTAAATGTCTCTTTGATATAGCCAACAGCAGGGGCTCTCATGATGCTGCTAACGACCTGTGAAATCTAAGCAGCTTCCAAGTTCTAGGAGTACCAAATCGAAGATAAAAACTATAAAATCAAGACTCTGGCCTTCTTTTTACACTTAGGGTTTCCTACAGCAAAATTGATATATTTTAGTTATAAAGTAAATTTCTGTGTTAAAATCTTAAGCTCACAGTGAAATGAAATTTAAGCCAGTAGATCATGAATTTATTGAAACAAGGCAAGAGAGTGAAAAGGCTAATGCATGCTATTAAAACAAAAAATGAGGAAAAGCAAGTAATTTCCAAGAAAAGTTAAAAATATTGTATCTAATTCACTATTAACGCCTCTCATATATGTGTCTGCATCCATCACTCAGACAGTTGTAGGAAATGATATTACCACTGAAATTTTTGCACATACATGCACATAGTAATAAGTGTGCTAAATTACACTAACTATTATGATCTAAAGAAATACAGATTGTAGTTTAAGTTTAAGCAATCTTCTCCCTTCCCCATCCAATCTAAAAACTACTGGCTACTAATCTTCTGCCCTCAGCAAATGGAAAAATTGATCTGTTCATCACCCACGTATCGGTAAAATTATTACAATAAAGCAAAAGTAACAAAGGGAAAACAGGTTTCAAAATTCAGAGAATGTTTCAGAGAGAGACTGAAAATGAAAACAGTTGTTCTTGGCATCTTTTCTTTTTTCTGTGATTAAGAGATTACACATAAAGGGCCTCATGCCATCACTTCGCACCTTGTGCTGTAGTGTGAAGTGCTGCCCTGGCCGTGGCCCAGTCTCTGGAGAAAGGTCAGCTGGTGATCATCAGGTGCACTGTAAGCCATGCTGCTCCACTGTGCTGTGTTCCAGGTAGATGCACGGAGTAGGAAACGAAACATTGGCCTCTCTGAAGCTTCACTTACATCCTCAACACATTGATAATTAAAACACATGGCTACACTCTAAAAAATGTCATCCAAACTTACACTTCTCATGAAGAGACCATCAAATATAAAAGAGTCACCATAGAACTAGTCTCTGTACCCCATGTCAGACTGTACTGGAGAAGATCAGTGAACTAATAGAGAAGTTATTGAAACTAATTTCAGATTCCATAACTATTCTGATAACTTTTTCTCTGCTTTGATAGTAAAGAACACTACATTTCCTACCATTCAACTGTGTCATTTAAGGAGTAATCATAGAAATTGTAATGATTTACAAGAAATAAAAAAATATCTCTGTGCTAGTTGATTGTTGAATGACCTGCAGACACAGCTGAGCTGCTTGCATACACCATTTATCTACTGGAACTGGGAGAACATGCACTCTTAGGAAAATTCCATGATCTCCCAAGGAAGTTGAAAAGTGAGTCAAGAGGGTAACCTGACCCACATTGGAGCCTGAGGAGGCAGGAGGGAGGCAGCCCTCCATAGCCCACATGAAGCAACGGCACCTGGGAATCCAGCTGCTTCTGAGACGGTGGACCAGCAGTACAAGGGCTCCTCTGCTTCACTTCTAGGCTTGCAACACAGCTGAACCAGATGCTGCTGTTGGGAGCCGCTGCTTTGTTTGGTGACAGGAAGCTAGCAGCAGGGATGAGGGATCGCCACTCTTGAAAGGAGAAGGAGTGTCACAAGAACCAAGCCAGAGCATGTGCGGATGGTGTTAGAAAGTACTTAGAAAATGTGAGCACTTTTGGTGAATACAGTGTTCTTTAGGGAACAACTAGTACCAATGGGCTTCTCAACAGAACCGTTACATGGAAAGTATAACTGAATTGATGAGGACGTAAGTGTAAAAGAATTTCTTTTTTATTTATTCATCTTTATTATCTAAAGAGAATACAAAATAGTAAAAGATTACATTAGAAACATGACAATGATTGCTGTATTGCATAATGTTGTTGTCACATTAGTTGTTCAGATTACCAGATAGAAGCATTTCAAATTGGTTAAAAAAAGGCAAATAGTTATAAGAGACTTAAAAGTACAAGAAAAGAAAACAATCATCAACTGCTCCCCTCTGTGTGTCAGAAAAAAATCAGCAGTACACTTATCCAAGCCATCCAGTATACGTATATCAGTGTATCTTTTTCCAGTCTCCCCCCCCCCTTGTGCTTTTCCGCACTCCAGGTTTTCCTTCCCTTGGAATAGATACTTTCTGTTTCACCACACGGATTTTATCTTTTGGATTTTACTTACCCTTTCAGGTTCTGAAGCTAGTAAAGCATTATGTTGCTGCACATGCAGATGATAGGCATTTGGGTTGTTTCTAAGATTTACATATGATATGTTGAGCTGCTACAAATACTGAGGTAAATAGGCTCATGCCTGGCGGCATGCACTAAAGTACAGTCAAAATGGATTATAGATTTAAGGATTATAGATTATTAAGGATAGATTTAAGGACTATAGATTTAAGGATTAAAACAGAAACACTAAATCTTCAGGAGGAAAAATCAAGTAAAAATGATAAAGGTATGAGGGTAGGTAGACACTTCATGAACGAAAAGAAAACTGCATGGGGAATATTTCAAAGAATCAACAAATGAGATCTCCTCTTTTTAAAATTTTTTCCATGTCAAAAGAAAGTACCAACAAGTCAAAAATAAAAATAACAAATTGGGAAAAAATTATAGATAACTGTGCCTCAGACAAAGGATTTATATAGAGCATATAAAAAATTTAAAATTCTGGACTCCAAAATTTAAAGACTCAATATATTTTAGACAACTTTTTTCACAACTACAATGAATATAAACTTTTCAGATGAAGAAATATGATTGGAATTAAATATATGGAAAAATGTTCAACATCATTGATAATTTGAGAGATGCAAATTAAAACAAAACTGCGATTCCATCTCACCCCAGAAGGAATGGCTATCATCAAGAAGACAGCCAATAACAAATGCTGGAGGCACTATGGGGATAAAGGATCACTTCTATGCTGTTGATAGGAGTGAAAACTGGTACAACCTCCATAGAGATCAGTGTGGAGATTCCTCAAAAAACTAAGATTGGAGGTCACAGCAAGCCAGCTATAACTCTCCTGCACACCTTTCAAAATGTACTGACAGCACTTTTTGCACATTTAAAAAATTTATATAGATAAGATATAAAGAAAACCTCATGTATGTAAATCATTTTTCATTAGTTAACAAGTTTTGAGATCTATGCATGCTGTGAGGATAGAACAAGGCTTTACATTTTCAATGGTGAACGGAATCCACTGAATGAAAATCTCATTATCTTGACAGAGGTGTGGATTACATGAGGTTTGGCACTAATGTGAATAATGTATATTCTTGTATGTATGTTCTTGTGAGCACATACATGTATTTCCATTCTTTATACACCTGCAAGTTCAATTTCTTGGGTAAGAGATTAGAATTCCTAGCTTTGAATAATATTGGAAAATATTTTCCAAGTTGGTTATATTAATTAATCCTTCTAAAATAGTGCATCAGTGATTCTGTTCCTCTCCTCCTAATACTGCTCCATTTTACTCATTTTCCTGTGAATGCCACTGTCATATCATCCTGTCCTTAACCTTTCCTGATGGATGAGAGACAGGTGGAGATGATTATGGTGATCCTGATGGTGGTGCGTGAGAGGGTGTCTGGTAACTGTTCATTTAGACCATTGCTTCCCATGAGTTTCATCTATTACACATACCAAAATTATCTTCCATAGTTCAGAGGTCCGTTTTCCCTTTCTATGTTGTTTTATAAACATTCATAAAATACAGATGTGGTGCTCACCCAGAGCTTTTAAAATGTGCTTGATGGTTCCAAGTCATGAGGATATTCCTTGCTCCATATTTTAGGTCAAATTCCTTAGGAGTTATCATACTGTTTTTCTTTTATGCATGGATATTTAATTGAATTTGTTTTTAATAACATAACACTTAATACAATCTTTGTTATAAATCAAGGGAACTACATATATATGAGTCTATCCTATCAGTATTTAGTTTTTATTATTGTATCTTTACGTGCTCTTCACTGAATTATCTTTATAAAGTATCATTGTTTTTACCAGTTTCACTTCTCTGAGAAATTTAAAGTCAACACTATTGTTGCATCATAATGATTCCTATTAAAACTACTACCAAAACTATAATTTATTTCTCCTCTTGGTGAACTTTTGTGATATTTTTGTTTTTATTTCTTTGATTTTCAGCAATTTTCTGTAATGCATTGTGATGTAAATCTTTTCTACTTGTGCAGCTGAATTTTTGACTTTGTGAATTTTTAATCATTTTTCTTTCCAGCCACTGACTTTTTGCATACTGTAACATGATTCCAATCTCTTGTACCATCTCTTGTGTTCACCCTGGATTTAGCTTTTTCTGCACAGATTTTGGTTTAAATGTTTATTCATGATCAATTACACGTTCCATGAAATCTCTCTTCTTTCCTGTCATTTGGTTAATAATCTGTATTATATTCATAATTTAAGATATTTTATTTGAGAGAAAAAAAATTCTAGTTAATTCTTTTGATAGTTTACCTGTCTTTGGACAACAGTCTAGTTCACCTTCTTAGACACTTTAATTGAAAAGTACATTTGATATTTTATAACTAGATTAGATAATTTATGTTTCTGTCAGCTATTTTTTCTTCTTGAAGGTATTTGTAACATGTCATTATTTCTTAACTGAATATGATTTTTTTGTCTTCTTGGTGCTTTCAGACTCCAAGGTCCAATCCTGGTTAAATGCTCCATCCTTTATGAAAGCACATGTTAGCAAAGTGGTAGCAGTTTTGATTTTCTTTCAGACTTCCATGGTATTACACTAGCATTTAATAACACAAAACTTTCCTGACATAGTTCTATTTCATAAAAATGTCCAATATTTCAAAATAAGAAGTAACACATCACAATAGTTAAAAGTCCACTTTATAAATCATAGTCAGTTACTGTCTACAAGGGAGTGTGAATGCCACCTCTCCCACTTACTCAGTGAATGGCATTTCATAAACACAAACTTTTCTATGACACTCAGCTTCTTATTGGTAATAATAATCATGCCAGTTGTTTATGAATTTTAATTAGTTTTCATTTTAAAACAATTGTTGGAGTATATATGCTATGTTTCATACTCTGTTTTAGTTCTTATAAATAATGCAGTACTAAACAAACTAGCACCTAAAACTTACCACCAATAGATTTTGCATTTTAATAAAAAAAGACAAAAACTACCCATAAACCAATGAGATTTTTATGCCCCATGATTGTAGGTGGTTTGAAAAGTGTTAAGGTGGATGTCAGCCACCCTGCTCTCAGCTAAAACTGAACAAAGTGCCCATGGCAACAATGGCAGAGGTGACACATGGGTTCAGGGTATTGATTTCAACTAACAAGAGTCAAGCCAGTTATGGCTGCCATGAGCAACAACGTGCTTGATGCTAAGCCTCCTTGTCAAGGTCCTCAGTGCCAGCAGCCAGCAGAACTCTGAAAGAGGCAATAAATAGACATTTATTTTTGATGCAGTTAATAGTCCAGACTCTGCCTGCCACGCTTCTGCCAAAATAACCATGACTTTACAAATGCCACACTCATCTTCTTGGCACTGTGCACAGCATCACACTGACCAAGAAAATTATTCTGTAATAAATGAATTTGGCCCGGAGCCCAACCGATGGGATTTATTGGATGCGCATATCACTGGGAAGCAGGGCTTGGTGAAACACTGTAATGGACTTCTGAATGCCTATGGCTTTATCTGTATGATAAATCTTGTCAGGACTGAGTATTGTTTTGGAGGGCATATGATAAGCTCTGAATCAGCAGTCTATATAAGATTGTGCTTCTCTGAAACAAAAATGCACAGCTGTGTGAGTCCAGTAATGGAAATGAGACACACAGGTTTCTCTTTTAGCCTCAAGGGACAAGCTCCAAGACTTCTAGAAAACCCCTGCACCTCAGATCCCACTGAATCCTACTTATATCATTTATACATCTATATTTCCTATCATGAAGTTTAATTTATGAGTTAGGCACTGCAAGAAACTAAGAATAATAACTAACAATAGGATGAACATTTCTAAGAATCTCCTATAACGTGTTCCTTTTCTCTCAGATGTCTCACTGTGCTGTACTCACCCCTCATATGGTGTTATGTGAGCTAATGCAGTACTCACATACATGCTGGAATGAAGTGCAGTAGGGCTAGGCTTCTCTTGCCAAGGCTTCTGCCAGACCCCGCAGTACATCCACAGTTCTTGATGGAATCAATGGATAGAAACCAAGACAGATACAGGATTCTAAGTTTTCATGCCACACTGTGCTGGGAAGCCTACAAGCCTACCTACACTTGTTTAGAAGAGTTTGACATATTTCTGACCCTACATAATGACTAAACTACATTCAGTTTTAGTCTCCTAAAAATCTTGCTCATTACATTAAAAAAAAAAAAACTAGCTGTCATGTCATGAATTCATAAAAGCTGCTTTCTTCATCTTTTCCACCGCTTCCCTGGGAAATGGAGATGTTACATTAGCATTTCAGGAAAATGCACAAACTAGTTAATAGTTGAGTAATGGGTGAAGAGCATATACATTGGAGAGAAGTGGGGCCTCCCGTGAGTCATAGCCCAGCGGGACATCCGTCCACAGAACACGCTTCCATCCCACTGCTTGGAATTGCCTGGAATTAAAAGGCTTTCAATTGCTTGTTCTAAAACGTTTCACGTAGCATTTTTAGACTGAAAATTAAACAGAGTGAAGTGAAAGCCAGGAGTAGAGTTTCTTCACCTCTTTTACTATAAACTGAACAGATCTGTTTGATCACTCTGTGTAAAAGAAAAAAAAAAAAAAAACAGGGGAAAATAAAACAAGATTTCCTTCCCTTGTGTTATTTGGTTCTAAGTGTCTGTAGGTCTGTAAATCAAAATGAGTAAGAGCTTTATTTTATTAGCAACAAAATAATTATTCTATTTCTGGAAATTATGGCTTCAACTCTTCAGATTTAGGGCCCGATGCTAATAAATCAGTCAGCAGAGAAAGGTGTCTAACTGGTTCTAATCACCGGTAGACAATAGGTTATTGATGCTCAGTGGAACTTAGAATATGACTACAATACAAGTGAGCACGGAGAATTTCTTTTCTTACACCAAAACCTATGAGTAGAATTACTGGTAAAAAATGCCATGTGAAAGAATCACAATTTTATTGTTTTTGTTGGACATTGATGTGTTTTTGGAGAGACACGAGACTACAGGTAACAAATGGATACTGTGCTGACTTCACCCCATATGTCAACTTTGGTAAGGTGAGCTGATTTTATTGGAATTCGTTGAATTATACCATTGTGAGTTTGGGAGAGTAGAAGGGACATTTCTGAAATTCTGTGGAGGCCAAGATGCAAGCAGCATTTCCACTGATCTGGATGTGCAGAATGCAGCAGGAAGCAGGGCCACCGGGTACTTCTGTAGCTCAGGTATTTTGTATTTTGCTGTTTGGAATCAAATAGCTAGAGCAGCAAGTCAGCGTGCAACTGGTCTACCCACCTCTGGATGTTCCTTTGGATTCTTCCTGGGTCTGCACCTGGCTGCTGAGCACTTGTGCACTCTGCTCTCTTCTGAGGAAGAAAAGCCACCCAAGCCTGGGCAGAAGTGGTGAGAACTGAAATGACCTGCAGTCCCTTGGGGTTTTCCAAGTTATACATGAGTTATTTCAATGTTTTTCCTTTTTCTTTCTACCCATTTGTCCTTCTGATGGTCTCCCTTGTGGCCTAGGAATTCTACATTAGAGTAAAAACTGAAGCTATGCAGATACTAACGATCATTTTGCTTCTATGAATGCACTTTGAGATAAAAGGAAAAGGTTGATTTCATTGTGGAAAGAAAGTAAATGATAAGATTGATGATAATGGGATGATTAGCTTTTGTTTGATATTCCTATTACATGAAATGAAATTAAACAAGTGTTAATGCTGAAACCAATTAAATTACAAATGGGGGCCTGGGGAGATGGCTCAATGGAATAAGCATTTCCCTGGCAAGTGCAAGAGCCTGAGTTTGAATCCCAGTTCCGCAAAAACAATAAATAAATAAATAAATAAATAAATAAATAAATAAATACATACATACATAAATAAATAAATAAATAAATTACAAATGGTAGAATTAGGGCTGGAGAGATAGCTCAGTAGACTGAGTACCTGCTTTGGCAGGCACAGGGACCAGGGTTCTATCCCCAGTCCCACATGCTGTGCTGGCCCTGTCCCCTGGGCACATTGAGCCAGCAACCAAGCCCAGCGCAGTGGCACACTCCTGTAATTCCAGCACTGAAGAAGCTGAAAGTGGGAGGATCCCTACGAGTCTGAGCTGTGTAGTGAGGCCTTATACCAAATACTTAAAATGAAAAAAAGGTAGAATTATTCAAGTTTTATTTCATTCTTCATGCACTTATATTTCTTTATTTTGTTAGATCTTTTAAATTTTTAATAACCTGATCAACATATCTGGTGGCTTCATGGTCATTTATAAACAAGGACTGAGTAGAGAAATCTTTGAGTCACCGGACATCTTCCCAACTGAAACTGAATAAGGTTATATTCCATGTCTTCGTGTAGCTTCATCGTATAAGAAAATATCCTTTTCCCAGTCAAGTTATTGCCATTTTCCAGTTTTGTTGTCTTCATTCTTGTTTCTGGTGCTGATATCTATACAGTAATCTTGACCCAGTATTCTATGCAGTAATCCCGATCCTAAAACTGAGCTGTACCTTATTAAGAAAGCACAAAGTCAGGCATGTTTAATTTAAAGATCAGTTATAACACTGTTGGTCATGAATTAAGTGGTAATAGCTCAATGATATTCATATGAAGAAGTGAAAGCCCACTAGTGTGAGCATGAGTCTGAACTGCTAAATATAGACTGTTCCTGGTGAAGTGATGGATGAAACAAAGCAGCTAGAATTTGTGCATTCGTGAGATGACAGCTGATTTTTAAAAAAGAGTGGATGAGACTCTTAGGAGACAAAGGCTGAATGTAATTTAAATTCATGTTACCTTTAGGGTCAGGAATATCCTAAATTCTTTTCTACAAGTGCAGTTGGGCTGGTGCAATTCCTAACATAAAGTGGCATGAACACTCATAAACCTGCAGGTGAGGCAGGTCCTGCATATGCCAAGGCTGTGGTAGAAACTTGAAGTTCTCAGGGAACACGCACCAAGAGGCTATGATGAACTCTGTCTCAGTGCTAATGATACCAGTGTATTTAACTAACGAACTATATAATGCAATGTTCACTAAGGAACCTACATAATGCAAGTGGGCTTCGAACCCATCACATTTTCATTTAAAATCATGGAATTACGTATCATAAAAAATACTTATGAAATTATATGTCTTTAAGCAGAAGTACACATAGACAAATTTATGTGCTGAGCCCTTAATGAAATGCTATGAATCAGAGCATTCTGCTACTTCAGTGACTGGGCCAGTCAGTCTGAATAGGTCAGCATGTTTTGCAACAAATTATAATTTCATAGGACCCATCACTAAGGACTCATTTACCAAAGAGTTAGATAATATTGTTAGTAAGCAATTGAGTTACATTGGAATCACCAAACTCAAATAGTGATTTCATAAGGTTATATTTTGCAACTGAACTCAACCAATATTAAAGAAACATCATTGAATTCAAAATGAGTAACCTGTGATTTTCCTAAACACATATCTGACAAATCAGGCTACTGGTGTGAAAATTTATGCACGCAAGCAATTACTTAACTCAGTAGAGCTCTGATAGACTTTAGTTGTACTCAGGGACAGGATTAGGAGTATAATAATCGTTTAAATTATTTGATGATGACAACAACAATACCAGCAATGGGGAGAGATCTTATTTTCTAATCAGATATTGCATATTTAGTTACTACCACAGAATCCATATTGAGGAAGCAACTGATAACTTTTATTAAATGTTATCCTTAATTCCCCTACAGCTAGCATCATTTATGTATTCTGAATAATTATCACTAGGCAGCAATGGTCACTGTACATTTTCATGTTTGTGAGTATCTCAGATGCAGGAATGTAAACTCATTATGAAGGTATTTATTCTTAATAGAGAAAATGAAGAATAACAATGTAGAAAAGCCACCATCCAGAAATAAATTAAATTGGACAAGACAAAGTAAATAGAAGAAACAAGATTCATGTACATAATTTGTTCTGTAGGTATATGAGAAAGTGTGCATTATGTTTCCCTTTCACACAGTGAAATGGCCAGGATGATCGTTGATGTATGTATTGAGCTGGGGTACTTAGACATATGCAGAAGAAGATAAAGTTAAAGCAGGTTCAAAGAAATAGCTGTCTGCTTTCTATAGAAACATGCAATTACACGCACAGCTGTAATGTATGCAAGAAGCGGGAGTTTGGGGGGAATTCTAAACTACTGCATATATTAAAAAAGAGTAGCAAAATGTAGCCCAGCACATAAAGAAGGATATAAAATGTTGAATTTTCTTTGAAATTTGTCTTTCCTTTGGTCAAGATTACTTTATTTGAAAAAGTTCAGAAATAGTCTTTCCCCTTTAGGTTGTCAAAATTTATGGGTTGCAAGATGAACTGGTAGTGAGCTGTTAATAGCAACCTTGTTATACTAATAATATTTAACCTTCCAGACTGGTTATTTGATATTAGACTTCTGGAACTTGCCTATATGAAAATCTAGAATTAAGCTAAGGAGTCATTGATCCTTTAGAGTATTTATTGAGAAAGCTTCAATGGGTCACACTGTGTGTTGATAACAGGATGATATTCTGTAGACAGTGAATATACCAAAATCTGATATAGCTCTTCTTTGTCAGGACTGTACATGTCGCCAGACATAAGAAAAGTAAACAAACAAGACACACAGATTTCGAAAAGGATGCAGTGTGCTAAAGTAGCATTTTGGGAGGGATGACCTAACTTGGAAAATCTGAGGAGTAGCCCAAAATTTCTATGAAAAATATATGGTCCAACAGAAGCATGTGAATAGATTTACTTGAAATGACAAATCAGGGTCAAAGACCGAATGGCTAGGCAATCAGACTGTTTCCTTTCTGCACATAGACCCAGGCATGTCAAAATGTGTTGGTTGAACAAGGAATTGAACAATGAAGTTTCAGAAATAATATGAACTGAAAGCACAAATGACTGTATCAGGTTTTTCTGTCAGGATATTGACAATTGGTACCGGCAGACCACCCTCCCACTGAATATTGCCCCTTGAAGAGAACTTGAGTTGAAGAATGACCATAAAATGTCTTCTAACTCAGTGGCATCCCAAATTTCCTGTTCAAGGAGATTACGGGGCTACAGAGGAAAATGATCAACTATGTGTAGTGTACCTAAGGAGAGCCAGCTAGACAGAAAATAGTCCCTCAGGCTTTCATAGAGAGCAAATGGTCAAGCAATGGCTGTGACTCATCCAGATGGCTGACATCGAAAAGGATCTTCAAAGTGAGGTACAGGGTTACATGATAAACCCTGAGGGGATTTGACTGACCTTGTCAGATACAAAAGTTACATTTTTAGTTACATAGGTCTTGTTTTAAATTGGTCTTAACCATACAGTAGAAAAGGATAAGCAAAAAGTATAAAAAGTAAAGCTATATTAATATGCCAAGCCGTAAAAGGCTCACATTAACAACTTCTGACAATTTCCAGTTCTGCTGATAACCCACTACTATTATGAACTATTGGACTATATTGGGTTGTTTTGCTGAATTCAAGTACCTACAATATCTGAAGTAGCATCAAGTATGAAAAAGCCCTTTAAGGACTTCTCCAAATACAGCTTCTCTAAAACCAATGGAACACTCATCTCTGATAAAACAAAACAAAAAATAGTATGTATAGTTATATATATTACTATAAAATGTAATATGTATCTATTACTAGATATATATTACTATAAAATAGCTATTTTCTCTTAATTCAGCTATTTTCTCTTAATTCAATGAGAAAGAAAGGTTTTAATTAGCAATGTTTAGCCAATATATGTCTGCATCTTGTCCTCTGAATAACTACTATGAAGACAGCTATATGCAGTGTATTAATTATTATAACTGTCCTACTGACCTGTTTTTTTTTTTCTTTGTATTTTAGGGAAGGTAGAGGTTATTTAGGATCTCACCACTTGATTGGACCCACAGTTATCTGCCTATTTACAGCCTCCCAAGAGCTAGGATTACAGGCACATGCCATCTTGCCCTGGTTGTGGGGGCAGGTGTCTGGCATGGCAGGCCTGGGGATCAAACCCTTAGTCCCTGAGCCTCTAACCTGTTTTGAATTTGTTTTAGTGCTGTTTTATTTTCTCATTAAAATGAACAAAATATTAAAAATAAATAAAAATAAAAATAAATAAATAAAACAGAATATATAAATAAAAAGAGTGACATTAAAAGAGTTAAACCTGATTTGCTAAAACCAATTTCTATAGGAATGCCTCCATAGAAACGGTTAATATTCACCTGTATGACTTTACATTTTCCAGAAATTTATGTGAGATAATCTCCTCACCTTGATAGTGTGATATCAAAGGGTTTTGGCAGTATTCAAGGTCATAAGCAGGTTATTTTGCAAACCCTAATAAGTAGTACTTTCCAACAGAATGAACATTAAACTAGGAACTCCTAGTAAGAATGGGGTTCTTTCAGCTCTGTCACTAACGTAATGAAAATCTCTTCATTTTTCTATCCTACAAAACTCTCATTAAAAAGTAAGAGTGCATAACAAGATTATTTTATTTTTTAAACTTGGCCTCAATCATTAATTTTTATCGTTATTATACATGGTTTACAATAATCTGTAACTGCTTGTACTTATTCCAAATTTATAAAAAAATTTAAATGGGATTCTGGGTTCAATATTCAATTGGTAAGACAATGCATAACTAAGCTTTATTAAAGTGTATGAAATTACTTTCATTTAGTCTATTAGTTTGTGCAAAATAATGTTTTGAAAGATGAACTAACGGAAACAGTTAATGCACATTTGAAGTAAAAGTAACAGTACTTCCTTTCTATTTGGAACAAATCTCAATTATTTTTTACCATAAATGTGGATCTTTAGAGACAATGTTTGTCAGGACTTACATAAATAGGAAAACTCTAAGCAATTATAATCTACACATGGGTTTACATTGAAACTTCTACTTCCAAGTGTTATGACTGGTGAGATACTGTATTTGACAACAGAAAACACTTGGATAAAGTACATCAAGGGTCTGGGGAGATGGCTCAGTAGAATAAGCGCTTCCCCTACAAACCAAGGGCCTAAATTCAATCTCCAGCCCCCCCGACCCCCTCCCCAAAAGCCAAGTGCTTACCTCCTTTTCCTGAATGAAGGGAAGTTTCGAAGTTTTTAATTTGCTTTGCAAAAGCTACTGGTGACAGTGCCTCCAGACAGGATGCAGTGCTAGTGATGGATGGCAGATGGCATTGACGCCTCTGGGTGATACCTAATGCAATTAGCTGATGAATTGAACTGGGCTCCTGTTCATCCACGATGCAACCCTTGCAGTGGCTGCTGAGCGACCACTCAGGTGACGTCACTTACTTGGGGATTTGTGTAAAAGGCAATGACAAAAATTCAGAAATGGAGAAGAAAAAGTCAGAATTGTGCAGTAAGAAGAATATGTGCTAACTGCAGAGTCCAGGGAGCCCTAGGACTCTTCAAGCAATTCATTTTTTTTTTTTTTTTTCTGGAACCAGGGATTGAATTGAGGCCATTGCACTTGCCAGGTAAGCGCTTATTCCACTGAGCCATCTCTTTGGACCCAGCAATTCAATTTAAATGTTTCTTCTTTTTAATTTTAATTATGAACAATTTGTTTTACTTCAGGAGAGAGCAGAAATTCATTCTAGTGTACTAGTGATGGGGCACTGCAAAATTACAAGGTTCTAACATTGGAAAAAGGCAAAAACATACTAAAATTCTGATAATCATTTTGATAGCTTGCCTTTTAGATTCTCTCTTCATGTATTAGTTTTGTTCCAGAGTCTATAGGGCCTCACTATATAGATCAGACTCATAGTGATTCTCTTGTTTTCAGCCTCCCAAGAGCTGGACTACAGATGTGCTGCACAACACCCAGTCTCAATCGCTGTCTAAGTGAGCTTTGAGGATGGGGCTGGCATAGCAAGCCAGAGATCAAACCCCAGGCCACTGAGCTCTGCCAAAGCAATTGGGGTGGGGCTGGCACACAGCAATCACAGCAATGGACTAAACAATTTCGTCCATTGAGTTTTCAGGCCAGCCTTCCCGTGTGTAAGTTTTATACAAAAGCTTTTAATCAGTGCAGAATTAAGTTTACCTTATTATTATCTGTAACATGGCACCATATATGCAACTTTAAAAATTGAAGGAAAATCTTTACCCTCTGGTAATATGCATTAATGTATTAGATATAAGATAGAAGAGGAAATAAATGTAGAGAATAATAGGATACCATGAAGAATTTGAACCTATAGCTGTTAAGAGAGAATTTTTCAAGATATGAGACTCAAAAATTATTAAGCTCTACAAAAATCAAGTGTACTTTGGAGCCTGATTTACAAATAGCCTCAAAGATAATAGAATTCTGAGTACTACCACCCAACAACTATTCTCAGCACTTCAGCTGAATGAGCGCTTGCATAAAATCATTCTAAAATTCAGAGGCATTGCGAACACTATTCGAATACAAGATAGGATTTGTGTTGTTTGAAAACTGCTAAGTTTAAAATAAATAATTGGGATTTTTATTGCTTGGTTCTGATGTCAAGGAAAAACAATTTTGAAGAAATATTTTAATTAATTAGTTTCTGAGTTTTAAAAGATAGAAACTGCATAGCCTAGATTTATAATGTTTGGCCTATTTTTGAGATTATGAAAGTTAGCAACCACTTCTTTTGTGTATTTTTACGGAAGGGTCTATAGGGTGTTCAGGGTCTCGCCACTAGATGGGACCCACAGTGATCTGCCTGTTTACACCCTCCCAAGAGCTGGGATTACAGGTGTGTGCCGCCACGCCCAGTCTCAATTGCAGTCTCGGTGAGTCCCAGGGGTGGGGCTGGCACACAGCAATCATTGTTTAATAAGACATTTATATTTGCTTGTTATCATTATGAAATGCACATTCTTTCAAATGCTCCTTTTAAAAATTAGGTATTTTAAATATTTAATTTTAATTTCATAATATAATTATAATTATAATCTTTCTCAAGGACTTTGCCCAATAAAAGAAAATCTGTGGTGTTCTTTTAAGATGTTCTTAGATTCCATTCTTATTTCTCTAAAACTTCCACACAGATTTATACTGCCTTATCTTTTCAGCTTTAGTCTTGGTGGGCATCTGTGTTACCTTTAGTTTTTCCGGTAATAATAAAATAGGTATAAGTTATTGTGCATTCCTAGATTTTCACATTAACATGTATTTGGATATTGAGTGAGATGAAGGAAGAAGTATATACTTCTTGTGTAAATATATAAAGCTTTTTTTTATTTTGAAGAAGTCAATGCAAATTTACATTATTTCTCTTTCTTGGCCCCTGAGAATAGTGTCGTGGTGAATCTTCAATAACTTCAAATTAAACCTAAAACTGTAGAAAACACAAAGCTTCACTTATGTGATACAAATGTGGGGAAATTGTGACTCTGTCATATGTTTGTATATTTATATATCTATCCATGCTGTTAAAGCAAAAAGCAAAAACAGGTAACAATTTCATGAAATTGAAAATTGGCAAATATTGACTTGAACTGTCTAAAAAATATCTTGGCTACTGCTTGAATTCTTTAAGCTAGTTTTACTGGATAGCTTATCTATATTTTTCTACTCTATGTCAATATGTACATTACCCAGTTGAGATGGATCTGATGCCTCAAATTATACCTTACTTGGCTATTGGTTTACTAAGTGAACTGTAAAAATAATGCATTTTCAGTTTACCTAGGTGTTTGTTCTATTTGGTCCTTACTCATGTTACTGTTAACTGAACTACTCAACTCTACAGACATTTTCAATTGAGAGAGCCTTGCAGGGAGGATTAATTTGAGAAAACTCTTGAGGAAGTCTAATGGTTAGGACCAGAAATTTCTTTTGAAGGATGCTATCACATTTGGTAATGCTAATTATCTCTTTTGGCTTCCAGTGATGTTTCCGATACAACAGAAAACATTCTAGGTCAATTTATTTACATTTGCAATGTGTATTTTTTTAAACCTATCAAATCACCATGTGAAATCAAAAATAAACAATTTTTGAAAGTGAGACAAAAAAGTTATCTGAAATAGAGCCATAAAGGTTTGGGAAAGTGGCTATATAAATACATATATATCATTTACTACAAACAACTGAGCATGTGAGTTTTCAATTTTCTAATGAATATATATTTATAACCAGATTCCAGTCAGATGTTTTATTTTAATTCACAAAAAATGGGCTCTTTAGCTAGTATATTTTAATTGATACATAAAACCACAAAATTATACAAATTAATGTGATGTATTTACACACATATATGTTTTATAAAGTTTAAATTAAGCATATCTATTTCCTCAAATATTTTCATACTCGGTGAAATCATTAAAAATTCATCCTTGTATCTTTTTAAAAATCCATTTCCAGCAAGCATTTGCCACTGTAGAATGCATGTAATAAATAGCACATCAAGAGTCCTTATTTAAATCCTTATGTAAAAGTAACTTGCTCAGTGATCCACATTCGGGTGAGCTTTCCTCTTCTCTGCTCCCCCAGCTTCGGGCATTCATGCTCCTCTCAGCTTCTGAGCAACGTTTGTGTCTTGCATATGTGACTGAGCTCGGGCCCTCCTTGTCTTTGTCTACCTAAGTTATCTCACTGAATGTGGTACTGCCTGTTATATGAAGGTTGTAGCAATGACAGGACTGCGTTCTGTGTGGGTCAGGTATCTTCCACTGTGTAAATATATAAAGCTTTCTTTTTTATTTTGAAGAAGTCAATGCAAATTTACATTATTTCTCTTTCTTGGCCACTGAGAATAGTGTCGTGGTGAACCTAGATGGACACACGTCCCGACGTGTGTTCTCATTTATTTTTATATATTCCTAGCAAGATTCATCAAATGGTAGTTCTATTTTTTTTTTTTTTTTTTTTTGAACTGAGGATTGAACTCAGACCTTTGCACTTGCCAGGGAAGGATTTATTCCACTGAGCCATCTCCTCGGCCCTGGTAGTTCTATTTTTGATGTTGCAAGTGATCACCACTTTTTTTTTTTATAATTGATTTACTGATTTATAAAACCATCAACCATTCACTTATATACAATAGATGGGTAAGACAATGATCCTGAGAAACATCAGAAGATTTTTGAAACTTGCAGTTAAGTAGTAGGATTCTCACCCAGACTAACTATATATGTTGATACCTGTGAACCAAGCAACTGCACTGAATTTAACGAAGTGTAATATAAGAGTCACACTCCAAATGCCTGCCATTCTGGTCTTCTAAATACATCCTTCTTGTCATGACATACCAGCTATTACTATACTGTGAAAAACAAGACAAAAAAAGTCACAAGGCAGTCCTGTTACAATGCTAATATGCTGTATATGGATGGATTTCTAAATATCTATGTAAATATATGTAAGTGTTCATTCCTATTTTTTATTTTTTTTTCTTCTTCATATTCTATATGGACTTAGAGTTTAGTATCTTAATACTTGATAGAAAATACATGTTCCATATTATGCCTATGATGTCGCATATTTAGACTAATAGTGTGGGTAAACTGCAACTATGTGGCAGGGTAATAATAAACTTCTCTTCTGGAGGGTTAACAACTTAAGTTCACAGAGAAAAAGAAAGGCTGCAAGGTCTGACAACATTTTGGCCCTAACCTTTCAAGGTCAGTGAAGACTCAGGACATAGGAGAGTTTGTACTGTAACATCATGTAACTCAGTAATGCCCCAAATTTTCTGATCAAGGAGATTATAGGGCCACAGATGAATGTGATCAATGATGCATAGTGTGCCTAAGGAGAGCCACATGGAGAGAAACTTTCACTCAGGGTTACACAGAGAGCAAATTAGTAAAACAATGGCCATGACTCATCCACAAGGCTGATATTGACAAGGGATCTACAAAGTGTACAGGGTTACAGGATAAACCCTGAAGGTACCTGGCTGACTTTATCTGATACAAAAGTTACAATTCTTATTATATAGATCTTGCTTTAGCATGGTCTTAACCATCCAGCAGAAAAGTATAAAAATGGAGGTATATAAAGTAAAGTCATATTAATATAATGAGCTATGAATGGTTCAAGTCAAAAACTGCTGTGGATAACCCACTTCTATTGTGGACTGCTGGTCTGTGTTGGATTGTTTATCTCTCTCTCTCTCTATATATATATATATACATACATATATAATAATATATATATAATACATATATATAATATATTTTATATATATAAAATAATATATATAAAATAATTTTATATTTTTATATATATAATATATATATATATAAAAATATAAAATTAGCTATCCACATTTTGAAAATCTGTAACATATGTATTGTTGTATGTCACCCTTTTTATGTCATTTTTTCTATTTGTTTTTGCTTCTATTTTTCACTCTTCATGTTAAAATACAAAAAAATTTATTTAAAAAAATAAAAATAAAAAAATCCACAATAAACAGATCTTTATTTTACTTCAGTGTTCTTGGAGTTCGCTTTTCATATTGGACTGAAATATTTCACTATGGTTTCAATTTATTTTCTCCAATGGTGAAAGGCATTGAATACTTAGTACATATCTAGTAGTCATTCACATGACTGCATTTGAAAAATGTCCGTTTCGCCTATTTTCGTGTTAACAGAATGCTGCCTCAATGAAGGCTCTTTGTAGAGCACTCTGAGCTCAGGTTGTAAGGATCCTCCTTTATTTTTTTTGCTCAAAATAGTTTTGGTCTATTTAGGATGTTCATAATTCCACTCAAATTGTAGCACTTTCCTTAATTTTATGAGAATATCAGTGGTGTTTTCCCAAATAACACAACAATATATAGATTGTTTGGGTAGCGTGGGCAATATTGACTTTTATTCCATGAGCATGGGATGAGTTTTTATATCTTTGTGTTGTTTCAAATTCCGTCAGCATTGTGTTATAGTCTTAATTTTTAAATCCTTTTTCTTTGGTTTCACCTATTCTTCAGCATCTATTATTCCTTCCATGTACTGTAAAGGAGAAAGATCCTTGATTTAAATTTCAGCAATTTCTTCTTTGTATAGCAACACTACTGATTTTTGTAGATACTTTGTGCCTTGAAACTTTGCACAATCTGTTCATTAATTTTGACTGTTTTGATAGAATTTTGACCTGAAGTTTTATATATAAAGTCTTTTTCTCAGAAATTTATTTTTATTTATTTATCAGTATTTTTAAATAGCGCATTGTAAAAAATTATTTAAAAAAATGAATATAACACTAAAAATTGTCCAAAGTAAATTTGAAGAAGAACGAAGTTATAGATCAGTCATATAATAGTTCACTCTGTGCAAAATCAAGAATGTTATATTTGTATAATTAGAATTGTCAAAGTAGAATGGGGTAGGCAATAAATATTTAAAGATTTTAAATTTCTAAATTTAGTTAAAATTATTGCACCCCATTTCCAAGAAGAAATAGATTCTTGTGCAAGAATCTATTGCACAAGAAATATGAATAAAATCATACCAAAATAAACAAAAATTAAATTTCTCATAATTAATTATAAAGAAAAAATCATTAAAGCATATAGATAGAAAAAAATATTAGCACTGGAAAAAAGTTAAATAACGTCTTACTCCACATTAAAAAACAGAGCAAGTGGGTAAGAAACTAGACTTATTTATTCAAAGGACTGAATGAAAAGATTTGTTCTTATTGAAGTTTGTACTTGACAAACATACTTTTGAAAACTAAAAGTAAAATATTTTCCAGTTATAGAAACTGGGAATATTCTGATACCTCCAGATGTAGCATATAGAAAATAACAAAGACCATAATCCAAAAGACAAGAGAAGTTGTTGTATGGTCCTGGATAAAGAATAAAGAGCTCTCAAAATGGTAGTTATGGAGGACAATGTAAAACATAATTATATTAGATAAACCCATTTCAAAGGTCAGTGAAGATTTCCACAAAAGAGTGTCAATCTTATGTCAGCTTACATACATATTTGTGTGTGCGTGTGTGTGTGTGTGTGTGTGTATCTGGTGTGTGCAGAGGACAAGGAAGAACTAATATAAAGCCAATGAAAAATAGAAATACACTTTTTAAAGTTTCTAATAGTAGGAGAAAATATCATACCATGTCTTATAAGTAGATTGTTAGTCAAAGAAACAGTAAAGACTTTAAAAAATTAAAATTAAAAGATATTCAGAAAATTAATTAAATATTAATTAATTCAAAATTAAATGAAATATTTCAAGATAATATTCAAAAATTAAAAATAAATTGTGAGTAAAACTAAGAGCTCAAAATATAGTGTATCATATGAATGAATCTGTGATCAATTCAGAGTATTCACATAATATTTGATTACATTAATATATACAAAAATATCAACTAAGAAAATATTTTTATGATAGTAAATAATTACTAAGAATTAAATGTAACAAAATGCAAGAATGGCAAATATATGACCAGCACTTCTAACAGTTTGTGGATAGTTCTAGTATGTGGTGGACATGGACAGTGTCAATGACAGCCACTGGTGGCCAGGTGTCACTTGTGGGACTGAGCCCCTACTTTTTTCTTCATACTCACCCTGTAGATCCAGATAGGATCATAACTTGTCCACTTGTAGACTATGTTGATGGAAATATTTTGCTGCTTTATACAAAAGAATAATTGAAGGACTGCTGTTGCATGCTTCTTTTCCTCCTGTGTTTAATTGTTTGCAATATTTGGTGGGTTCTTTCCATTCTCATTCATGGAATTGTGGTCATTTTTGTGCCTTTCCAGAATGCCTTTTAGTAGTCTGTGCAAGGTTGGCTTTATCGTTATGAAATTCTTTAGTTGTTCCTTATTATGACAGTATTTCACTTCTCCATTAAATTGGAAAGAGAATTTTGCAGGGAATATCAGACTAGGTTGAAATTTCATTTCTTGCAAGAAAACTTTCTTAAAGTACTTTGCTCCATGCTCTTTTAACTTGGTGGCTTATGAAGAGAAATCTGCTGTTATTCTGATGTGTTTTCCTTTAAAATGCTCTGTTTTTCTTTACCGGATTTTAGTATACTGTTTCTGTGATGAATTTCTGGGATCTTGATTATTATGCGTCTGGGTGTGTTTTAATTGAGTTGATGTTATTTGGAGTTCTATATGCTTTGGTTACCTGAATGTCAGATTGTGTACTCATATTTGGGAAGTTTTCTACTATTACCTTTGCCCATATTCTTTTTATATCGTTCATATTGACTTCTTCTTTCTCACTGATGTCTATTAGTCTTATGTTGTTCATTTTTGCTTCAACTTACAGATGTGGAATTATTTTTTCCTGTGTCCCAGTTGTTTTTTGACTTCTTTTCTTACCTATTCACTAGCTGTAATGGTTTCTTCAATGTCTGAAAGTCTGTTTTCACTTTCATTCAAATAATTTTGCCAGTTTTTGAATGAGGCTTTAATTTACTGTATATCACTTTGAATCTGCTTCATGCATTCTATTTCTTTCCCTTATTTTTCATTCAAGGATACCACCATTTTTATACTGTCCTCTATTTTTAATGTGTCTTCTTTAGAAGCACTTAGTACTTCTTTCATTATAGTTATCATTTCTTGCATTTACTTCAGAGATTATTTCTGATCTGATTTCCTCTATACCGTTCTACAGTTGTTTCTTTATTTCAGATGCTATTATTTCAGAGATTTTAGGTGTGTGCTCTCCAATTTCTTTTTGATATTGTCTCTGTACTTATTCTGGGTTGGATTCTACACTTTGTTGAACTATAGCATATAAATATCTGCTGTTTCTGTCCTACCAGTCTATTATTTTTTATAGCAGTGTAGTAAACTTAAATCCAACTTTTCTGACAAAATTCTAGCCAGGTGGTAAGAATTACAATCAAATTCAATTCCAATTTCTGTGTTTGTAGTACTGAACTATGTGAAAATGCCTTTGCCTTTAGAAGTGGCTCCTTTTCTCCTCTTTCCCAAGTGTCATAAGAAAGGAATGAATGTAGGTCCCTCTTCTGCAAAAGCCCACTGTCTTATGATTTATCTTCGCTACTTGATTTGTCTTCATCGCAACCACTCTCTTAGTTTATACATTTCCATTGATCAAGGTTTTTAGTTGCTCCTTTGGTGCAGTTCATTTTAGAATAGAGAAGGGAAGAAGTCCCCTGATATCTAATTTGAAAAGAGTATTTACTGTCAATATTTACATGTGAAATATAATTGGTGTTTGTATTATTTACTCTTCTCTCTTTGCTGGGACAAATACCTGACACTCAAAATGAGGGAAGTAAAGGCATATGGAGCTCACAATTAATGGAGGTTTCAAGACACTGGAGGAGAGGCTGGGATGCTGCCATGTCTGGGATGACCCTCTCCACACCCCTGAGACAGCGCAGGCTAGCCAGTTTAATGGTTGGCTCCTCTCTGGCCCTGACCCTAGTGCCCACCCTGGTCCTCTGGCTCCACCCCTCATAACTGCGCTTCCAACTATGTCTGCCCCATAATTTATATGACTCTTTGGAGGGACAACTAGATATCATCATAACAGTGTTAATCAAACATGTTTTGGCATTTTACAGTACAAATGTTTAAATATTATTGTTAAAGCTTGTGGGTGACTTCTAATCTTCCTCCTCTTCTGCATTATGTCATTTACAATTCTTAGAATTTCCTTGAAATGCATTCTGCCCACCTATTTCAAGGTATTGCACAGTTTTCCTCCATCTTGGTTACCATTTATGCTCACGATGCTTTATTGTGGGTCATAATCAGTTTCCAATTGACAAACTCAAGGAAGGCCCTCAGACGTCATCTCTGAGCTATTTCCATAGAGACTTCTTCTCTGGAACAGAGAGTTGAATAATCGAATGTACATTCTAAGTTGCCACCTTAAGGTTTAATTTATATTCAGCAATGGCTGCTACTTTTTGTCATACAAAATTAATTTTGAAGATGCTAATTTTGATGTAGTGTTGAAATCTAATCAACAATAATTAGTAGCATTAGATCTTACATAAATATATTCTCAGTTATGTGATGATGATAGCTGTTACATGAAATTATGTTAAGACATTATAAACACCGTTCCCTGAAAGATATTACAATGCAAAAAGTTCCCAGCTTATAAATTTCAGTTGTTAGTCTTATGCATATATATTGCTTTGCACTTGCCTTTTTTTCCTATTTGCAATTACTTCTTAAACAGAAACATATATCTCCAAATTTTTTAGATGTTCTTATATTTATTGCTAGGGAAGAAAAGTATTTTGAAAGAAAATGTTGCCCAAGGTACTTCTCCTTCACAAAGTATCATTTACTATTTAACTGATCTACTTGTATGTTAAATATAGTTTTCCTAATGTATACAGAGTTCTCTCTGTGAAAGTAAACAAGTGATTCTTAGTCACATGTGTGCTTTAAGATTGTAGGCAACATAATTCCTCCTGGCAAGTTTTGCTTCAAAGTTCTAATAACTGTAATGGGAAGATAATGAGTTTTTGAGTGAGGATAATTCCCTCACCTGCCCTTTTGAAAATTAATAGTTTAATCCAATGCTAATTAAGAACACTGAGAGGACAAAACAAGATTAAAAATAACCCATGTTTATAATGGCTAACTTTGCTTTTAGTATGATCAATTCTTGGATGTAATGAAACTTTCTTTTCTAGACATTTTCTTCTTTTTAACTTACTCGTAGAAAACTAATATCAGTGAAGCTTTACCATTTAATATTAAAGTATCTTAAGTTTAAAACTCATTTAACATTCTCCTTACTCTTTTAAAATATGGTCTCTATGACCTGAGTGTCTATTCAGAAGTGTTAAGGAGTCTCATCAAAATTTCTTGTCTCATAAATTATAAATTTATTTTAGTTTCACATGGCTAAAAACAACTGTTTATTATTATGAATACATCATCAATGTTTGCTAGGGATATGGAATCATAGTTATCCCTGTTTCCTTTTAATTAGGGACTATGTTACAAGTTAAATGATAATGGAATACTCACCCCTGACAAAACTAAACAAAAAAGGGGTATATAAATGAAGGACCTTTAATACAAAATAGTTAGGATAGATATACAGCTACTTTTTCTTAATTCAATGAGAAGAAAGATATATACTAATAGTGTTTGGACAGGACATCATGTCTGCATCTTTTACTATGAATAACTACTACAGATCAATGTATCAATTGTTGTAACTGTCCTAATTGGTTTTGAAACTGTCTCATTGCTATTTCTTTCTCAATAAAATTAATAAAAAATTAAAAAAAGAATAAAAGGCTGTGATTTTTTCTACCTCTCATTTTTATGCTCTTGGAAATGTGTACCATACTCTGCTGTTACTGAGCCCATTTGGTTTAAGCTCTTTTTTCTCATTACATGTCCTTTCCACACCTCACTGAGACTGCATAACTAGCCCTTAGCTTATGAGAGTACTCGGGCTGAGGTGGAGAAAGGCTGCCACTTACAGGGGCTCACTGTTCCCAACTCCCTCCTGTAACACAAGACCCAAGGCAGCCATCACTTTTGCATTTTAAATTTGTACTCACTATTTCCATATAGTTTTTATTTCTAGCTGTATTTTAAACATGACTTACAGAAATGTATTTTATTTTATTTTATTTATTTATTATTTTTTTTTTTTTTTGTCTTTTTGAGACAGGGTCTCACTATGCAGTTCGGGCTGGCCTTAAACTCACTTTGTGCTCAGACTGGTCTCGAACTGACAATAATCCTCCTGCCTCAGCCTCCCGAGTGCTGAGATTACAGGCATGTGTATTTTGATTTTGGGGAATTTATGCAGCTTTCCACTCCAAGATGTTCCATGCTACTGAAGCTGACTTCATGACTTTTGAGTTTCACAGAGCACATCTTCATGACAACCTTTGATTTATGCCAGTATAGATCTATTCTAATGTTCCTTGACCAATGCTGTCCTCTGAAACAATATAAACTACTGGTTCACTGCCTATGTTTATCAGAAAACTATTAAGTTCAGCTCTCAAATGCTTTCTTTCTTTTTTTTAACAAGTGTTACCCAAGTTTATTAGGCCAGTGGCTCAGGCATCGGCGGTGGGGACTTCCACCTCCCGGCTCGATGCTGTTGGGTGATGAGTGTGATCTGCTTCATGACCTCTGAAGAGCTGTGCAGAGCGAGGAGCACTGGTGGACCTGTGTCTAGAAGCGATCCCACGTCTTGGGTCCCTCTGCACAAGGCCTTGGGGAGCGTGTGCATGGGCCTTCACCTTGAGGTGCTTCTCCTTGGCACCTGGGTTCAAGTGGGGCACACACGTTGTCCAGCGACTCCGTGTTGCGGCTGGTGAGGGTGATCGGATCTAATGGATAACTGCCTCGGGCTCCATGGGCGTCTGCCCAGTGTCGCTAAGTGCCATGGCTGTGGCGTGGCTTCCTGATGGGAACAGTGGAGAGTCCACAGCAGAAGAAGGTGCCACCAGCAGTGTGCCTTCAGCCCTGGTCCTGCGAACCCTTCCCCTTGACCGCTGCATGCTCCAACATATTTGCAAACCATTGTTTGAATTAAATATCTTCATGAAAATATACCTACTATTGGTGTAGCAAATTTTGTAAAAGAAAAATATATAATTAACAAAATATAACCTTAAATTATTATTGCTTTATTTAGTATAAAACTGAACTACTGTTCTAGGATACTATTCAAACTAAATTTATAACTTCAATTTTAAAATTAAATAATGCTAAACAGTATATATTGTTAATGTTGCAAGATTTTACTTTGCAAGAAAAAAGCTTTCTCTATACTGGCTTAAAAAATGTTCACAGAGATCCTTGCCCATTTCAAAGAATTCTTACAGTTAATTTAGCAGACTATAAAGCAATCTTCAAAATTAACTTCACATTTTGAAGTTTACTTCATTATGGTTTTTTTTTAAAAAGGAGTTAATTGCTAAGTAAAACCATACAAATCTTACCGCCAATCATTTTACCAAGATCTTGAGAATATACAAGCTTGAAAATGGGCAATATGTTTCTTTCTTCTGTATTAGAGAAATAAATTCAGGTGAGGAAAGAGGTGTTCAATATTCAGAATTGGAAGTTAAAGAAACAGTGTTTAAGGTCATAAGGCTCATAAGCAAAGAAGAACTGAAACCTTTTTATTTAGGGAAGATATAAAGCTACTTTCTCTTAGTTCAATGAGAAGAAAGATTTGTTCTAATAGTGTTCATGGACAGGATATCATGTCTGCATCTTTGACAGAGAATAACCATTAAGACAACAATATGCAATGTATTAATTATTATAACTGTCCTACTAACTTGCTTTGAAACTGTCTCATTGCTATTTCTTTATCAATAAAATTAATTAAAAAAATAAAACATTTTCATCGCTCTTGGTAAGGGTCTCAAAGGGTACACTTTCATGAAGACTCATAATTTGTCCTAGATTATTGGGGACTCAAAGTTCATGAACAGGGTAAACATGTTGAAAACCTTCCATGGGCCAGCCAGATAGCTCAGTGGATAAAAGTGCATGCTTAGGCAGATGCAGGGGATGAGGTTCAATCCTAGCCTTCATTGCTGGCCCTGCCCCTGGGGTAAGCTGAGACCGTGATTCAGACTGGGCATGCTGACACATGCCTGTAATCCCAGCGCTTGGGAAGCTGAACACAGTAGGATCACTATGAGTCTGATCTACATAGTGAAACACTGTAGACCAAAAGAAAGAAAGAAAGAGCCCTCCATGTACTATCACACCAATGTGGCATCTTTCAGCACCAACTGAAAGAGAGAGCGTAAATGAAATCAATTCTTGAGAGGCAGTAGTTCTAACCTGTGGTTCAGGAAAATTTCTCTGAGCTGAAAGAGTAGGAATTGCCTCTTGTGGTTCAGTTAAGGTCATGGCAGTGACTGCTATTCTGCCATAATTTTCCTGCTTGTAACTTCATTTTAATATAGTGCTCTGGATGGGGAGATAACTTGGTGGTCTAAGTACTTGCCTGGCAAATGCAAGGACCCAGGTGCAATCTGCAGGTACTGCATGCCCTGCCGCCCGGAACTCGGAAGCTCCATGTTGGCCAATGAAACTGTGTGTGGTGACATATGCCTGTAATTTCAGTGCTGAGGAGTCTGAGACAAGAGGATCACTATGAGTCTGAGCTTAATAATGAGATCCTATACCAAATACATAAATAAAAGATATTTTAAAATAAAATAAAATAGTGCTCCAAGTCAAAACTTTTGTGGTCATTTCAACAAGCTTACAACCACTAGGACACTCTCTGAATCTGAAAAAAAAGTAAGTACAGTAATCAAGAATAATAAGTGCTGGAGATATGGCTCTGTGGGCTAGCACCTGCCTTTCAAGCAGAATGTCCTTATTTCAATTATTGGTTCAAAACAACAATATCAAAAATATACAACATTTAACAAGCACTTCTAAATACATCTGTAGTTCTTGAAAATATATTTTCCTATGTTTTACATCTCCTATGGGTTCAGGATTGTTGAAAATAATGAGCTCAATATAGAGAACATCAACACACTTCTGGGTTCAATATTTATGACATTTTGATTGGCTCAAGACTGAGGATATTGATACATCTCTCTCCCTTTGTGCACACACTATAAGTGTCCTTCTCACCTTCTAAATGGTCAAGATCCTTATGCCCCAGTTCCCTGATTAGGTGCCATTTAGCCTTGGCCTGAGCAACTCTTAAAGTTCCCTGGCTATGGACTCTGAAAGACACTTAGAAAGTAAAGAAAGGAGAACATGCAGAGAGAAGGTTGGAACTGGAACCTTCTCTGCAGGTGGGAGGAAAGGAATTGCTCAACTACTGCTGTGCATTTATTGGGCAGGCTGATGTCACAGGATGCCCCTCTGCCTGACAACACTTTCTCAGACTGCCTGGGTCCCTTTGCTCAATGGACTGCTCAACTTGTTTGTGCAGCTTGCCTGGAACAGTCTTGCTCCCAGGACAGACTTGCCCCAGCCCTGCATGTGTGATCAATCTTCAGCTTCAGCTGCTCCCCACACTAATCATGCAGAGAAGGTTGTGCCCTGGAAATCAGCTTAGTCACCAAATGGTGACTCTAGTCTTGTTAAAGTGAGAGTGAACACTTAAATTCATCAGCTGAATGAGAATCTCCCTCAGAAACTCTGGTTAAACCTTGGCTGCTGGCCCCTGGCAGTACCTTGGTGATAAAAGGCTGACTTCCATTCACTCTTTTTCAAGGCCTTATTTTTTCTAATTAATTTTATGTTTTTTTAATAATTTTGTTGAGAAAGAAGTAGCTATGATATAGTTTTAAAGCACATTAGTAGGACAGTTACAATAACAAATACGCTGTATATTGTTGTCTTCGTAGTACAAGATGCAGACATGATATCTTGCCTAAACACCATTAGTTCAGAACTTTCTTCTCATTCAACTAAGAGAAAGTAGCTGTATATCTATGTGAACTGTTTTGTATATGTATATTTTTTTCACTACAAAGTAGTCCTTCATTTATATCCCCCTTTGTTGTTTACTTTTGTCAGATATTTGTATACCATTGCCATGCTCTTCTGGGAGGCGGGGCCTGGGCTGAGTATCGTCCTGGGTTGGAGGTCACCTAAATCAGTCAGGTCTTGTTCTGTGCTCTGCCTTGCTCGCTCTGGTTCTTGCTGCCATACACTGAGGCACACTTCCAAAGCACTATGTCTGCCTGGGAGCCGCCTGACAGTGGGCCAAAACCTCTGAAACACTGAGCAGAAATAGATTTCTGCATTAAATAGTAGGTGCTGGGTATATTGTTTCAGGAGTGGGAGTGCTACTAACATAATGGATCAAGAAAGCAGTATACATAGTTAAACCACAGTTCTGAGCATCCTTAGTGACATCTCTAACAGCACAGATGTAATAGAGATTGAAATGTTCAAGGAAATTAGCCAAGCCCAGAAAGCGCATTTCTGCATGATTCCATACACATGTGAAATACTGAGCAGCTGATCTCGCAGGGCTTCAGAAGAACCATGGCGAGGAGAGGTGGGTGAGGGGACAGGGAGACACAGCTACTGGTGAAAGGCTGTGCAGTGAAAATCAGGTAGCAGGCCCATGCTGTGGCATACTACTTCACAGCCTAGTGTCCTATGGGTTATAATCACTGTGTATTTCAAAGAGCTAGAAGAAAATGTTTTGAATGTTTTTCTATGAAAAAAGATGAATATTTGATCAGAATAGATTTATTCAATCTGATTGGGACATTATACAAATGTTGAAACAGCATTCCACACACCACTTACAGAAGCAATCTTTTACTTTGCCTGGGCCAGTTTATAAGTACTCAATATAAAGGGAAAAGCCATGGTTATGAAAATGAAATTTTCTCTAGTTCTAACACATGCATAACTGGCTCACTGCAAATGTATTCAGGTCACTGTTCTATTTTCATTACACAACAGCTGAGCCCAGAGGATGCTCACAGCTTGGCTTTCCAATCTATTGCAACAGGAAGAAGCATTCGCCGTGTTTGTGGTGGTTCTCCTTCACAGACAGAACTTCTAGTACTGCTTCAGAAAGTGGTAAGAACATTGGGATGAGCAAGTTTGAAGTAAGGGAGCCTATGTGAGGGACTAATGTCAATGTGTGTTTTACTGTACCTTATTTTAATTTAAATATTTACTGAGTTTTTTAACCATATCTATATATGCTTCAGATGAGTGAGTCAGCCAAAGGTTATGACACAAATACTCAAATACTGGAAGCAGGGGTATGACTCTCAGTGTGTGCTTCTGATTTCAGGTTTTTACTCATTGTGTCCAGGCATGGAAGACACTATTGGCTAGTTTTCATCCTTCACTGCCTGGAGTTCTGGCTCCCAGCGTGTGGCCATGGGGTAACCAGGGACCCTTGGTGTGCTGCTGCGGCTTGTGAGCAGCATGAATCTTCCACTTCACCTGTACCTACCAAATCACAAATTCCACCTGAGGAGCTCAACACACTGTGCCTTAATTCCTTCACGTATGATTTCCTGTTTATTTCTTATTGTTCTTAGAAAACTTACATCTTTCAATCCTTTAATTCTTATACAGTCAACCATTCCCCTAAAAGGACATATTTCTTATCGTATTTTGTACCTTTTTCCATTCTTCATATTAAAAATGTAATAAATCCTATCAGAAGCAAACTTCAATACTTAGCATCTCCATTCTCTCATCTCTTATTCATTCTTCAACCAAGTACAGTCTATCTTCCATCCTCAGCAAACTCATGAATTAGACTAGAATTGCAACCATAAGGCACACATCAGAATCAAGAGTAAATTCTACTTTTATGAACCTGGTGGTAAAGGTTACTCATTTTCTGAAACAAACATTTCTTTCCTTTCTTTTTAGTTTTTGAAGGGTTTTTTGAAGGAAAGACCAAGAAACAACCGCACATACTTGAGTTTCATTGTGGAGACAGAGGAACAAACTTTAACTGTAGCTATGTGAGTCATTTGCATGTCTGTGGTACTTGAGGCAATGTATGTGTGAAATTGCCTAAGAAGAAAATGCAAAGAGAAATGAGATGACTATTAACTGAACTACGAATTTGTGAGTCATCTGCATGTTTGTGGTAATTGTAGCTATGAGCATCTGAGATTGCACAGAAATTACAGGATGAGATGGAAAGAATCCTGAAAGTCCCCAAAGTGAAGAGCTCCTAAATTGAGTAGCTGGGTAGAGAAAATAAACCTATAATTTTCTTTTTGTCCTAAAGCCAGCTGCTCAGTTTTCGAGCCCAGACATTTTAAAAGCAAATGATCAAAACTAATTTTATAATCTCTTCTTTAAGTCTAGAGTTTTCAACTTCTATTCCTTTATTTTAGACAATGCCACCATCAATTCTTTTTCTAGTTTCATCACTCTGTCTGACTACACTTTTCCAAATCAATTCATTACTATCATAGAGACTGTTTACAATGTTTCTTAAAACCAATATATCTTGACTATTGCTTTCATTCCTGAGGAGGCCAAGTGAGGAGTTCTGTCAGTTTCATTTATAAAACATCTCTCTCATTACTTCTTGAGAAAGTAACGGGTCATAACTTAAGAACACAATCCCCCTATAATTTGATTTGTGTTAAACTGTTTTGATATTTTCCAATTATACTACAAAATGTAAGACTGAAATCAATTAATATGACAACGAGCCCCTCCTTTTCAATCCTTGGTCATTTCCCATTTACTACGTGCTTCTGTCTTTTGTCTCACGCACTTTATTTCAGCCCCATAAACTCACCATTTTGCCATATTTATAAGGACATTTTGCAGAGCTCTCTTTAGAAAATAAAAATCCCACTCTTGTACCTAATCTTCACATGGCTCTGGTCTCCAAACAACATCAAGGAGATCATTATAGCATCTGAGACCTACCTAAGAAGTAACTAATTTGTCACATAAAAACGAAATATCTTTTTCAATATTTTCCAACTATGTTAAAACTTTATCCAACAATTTTTATTTAAGAATGACAGAAAATTATGAGATAAGAGTATTTTTAATCTTCCATCTTTATAGATTATATAGAAGACAATAGTTTTATTGCCATTACTTTTATACATTTATTCATAATGAGGTTTAAAACATTGCTGATATTTCTATTTCTTAAGTGCTTGCCTGGCAAGCACAAGGTCCTGAATTCAATCCCTAGTACAAAAAAATTCTGTGTACTGTTTGTAAAAAAAAAAGAACTACCATAAAATTTATTTCCAACTGATCAGTCAAAAAACCTACTGTAACATTCTGTTTCATACAGTTTTCTTTATATGAAGAAAATAATATTCTTAAAATATGGTAACTTACTTCTAAAGTTATTTATTTAGTTAGGTATTTAGTACAGGGTCTCACTACACAGCTCTGACTCACAGTGATGCTCCTGTCTCGGCCTCCCCAGCATTGCAATTATAGGCCTGAGGTACCACATCCGGTCTTGGTGGCCAGTACATTGTGCCCAGGGCTCTGTGGCGGGCAAGGCATGCAATACTGGGCATTAGACTCAGATTCTTGTGTTAGATAACCAGAACCTGGTAATTTACTTTTGAACCCTAAATATTCTCTATTCTGTGTGGGATAATATAATAATTTTGAAGAAACTTTTCTTTACCGTAAGCTAGGTAATCTTATTGTAAAATGTAACATACTAATGTAAAGATAAATATCAAGTTATCAAAAATCATTTCTTGAGAAATATTTAGTATGTATGAGCATAAGTTATGCATTATTAAAGCAAGTAAAATATGTTTAAGGTGGTCCCCAAGATATTGCACCACCACCCTAAAAATATTATGGCAGATCATCTCTCCCTGATCATTGTAGTTTATTCACTGATATTGTGGTTATTTAAGGTTTCCATAGCGCCATCTGAGCTTCACTCCTAAAACCTTTATCTCCTTTTTGTGGTTCCATGCATCACATACTAATGAACCATAGACACATAGGTATAGAAAACTTCTACAACACTTCAGCTCTCTGCAGTTACTGTCTCTGAAATATTGTCTCCAGGAATTGCATATGGATCCAATCCTTTCCCCAGCCTCCTTCCTTATAAAAACAAAATCATGTCTTTAGTTATTCATTTGTAATAGTGGAGGAAAAGAGACCACCAATACCATCGCCAGGGATTTGTGTGACATGTCTCAACTTGCCAGTTTAACATTCACATATAATTCAATTCTGGATTAGGACAGAAACCTTTGCAGGGCTTCCTTGTTTGGAAAATTACTGAGGAAAATAGAACCTCTTCCATTTTTAGATAGGATTTTTCTTTTCTTTCTTTTTCTTTCCTTTTTTTTCTTTTCTTTTTTTTTTTTTTTTTTTTTTTTTTTTTTTTTTTTTTTTTTTTTTTTTTTTTTTTTTTTTTTTTTTTTTTTTTTTTTTTTTTTTTTTTTTTTTTTTTTTTTTTTTTTTTTTTTTTTTTTTTTTTTTTTTTTTTTTTGTGGAACTGGGGATTGAATCAGGACCTTTCACTTGCCAGGGAAGCACTTATTCCACTGAGCCAGCTCCCTAGCCCCTGTGTTTTCATTTTTAATCTTTCATGCATTACACAAAGAGATTTTTTATGTATGATCTCTCTCTTTGTCTTTCACTGTCTTTCTCTCTCTGTCTCTATCTCTGTCTGTGTTTCTCTGTCTCTGTCTCTCTCTCCTCTCTTCTCTGTTTCTCTCTCCCTCCATTTTCTCATCTGTGTGTATACTAACACTTTTAATCTCATGTTCATGTTCCTAGTTGTATATTATAACCTTAAAATACTCATTTTAAAAGCTATTTTTCTTGTTTTCATGTTGTGCGTGGACATAATTCCAGAAACTTTATAAGGATGATACTGACATGTAAAAGCATGGAAAGCTCCAGCTACTAGAATTTATCAATGCTTCATCACTTCAACAAAATCCCTGACACAATACTGTTTTAAAAAGGAAGATTAGAAGACTTCTGGGGGAACTGATGACACTAAGGCTGTGCCCCCTGTCTGAGCCCTTCTGAGTCCTGGATGCTTGTCCTTCTTGGAACTCTGTCTGTTGGGGGACTTGGTAGACCTAGCTCTGCCCCCTCGCCCTCATCTCAGTTCCTCTGAGTCGCAGCCACTCATCCTTACCCAGAAGGCTGCTGGGGGAACCTGGTAGGCCTAGCCATACCCCACCAGCACCAGTGCTCATCAGAGTACAAGCTTCCCTTCCGCACCCAGAAGACTGCGAGGGGGATCTGAAATGGAGTGCCTGGAAGACTGCTACAGGGACCTGCAGGAACCTTGGCGAGCCCTACTTTGCACAGACCCACTGTCAGGAGGGCCTTGCAGAACACAGTCATGCTGTTATTATCATGAGATCCTCCTTGAGCTTCAATTTGTCCCTCTACCATGTTGGAATCCACACTGAGCCCCACAACGCAGGAGCTCTGGGGAGCCTACCCTGCGTTCCCACACTCCTGAGAGACTTACTCACCTGCACCCCATTCCCTTCATTGGTGCAAAGTGAGGGAGAGCATTGGGAGATTCAAATATGAAAACAGAAAGGAATAAAAAGCAATCACAGGCCTCTAACCGACTGTAGTGATTGATACATTATGTCAGCTTGGCCAGGTCCACTAGGTAGTTCCTGTTGGTGGAGATCCCGCCCTGGGTCACAGTGAGTTCTGCCCCCTGAGTGATTTAGAACAAAGAGACCATATAAAGGAGCTGAAGAAGTAGTCAATGTTCCACTTCATTGGAGGAACTTCACTCTGAATTTTGCTTAGACTTCATTTCCTGGCTTTCAACACACACCTTTGGCCTGTGGCTCGGATCCTTCACCTTGCATCTCAGACTCTTCAGCCTTCTGTTGCAGACCCATTACCTGACAAATAGAGACTTGTATGGAGCACAGCAGTGAACTTCAGGCCTTGGGACTGAATTCCTCAGTCTGGGGTGTACAGATGCCCTCTGCACGCTCCATCATCTGACTCTGCAATTGACTGTCATAGGCCAATCTTCTAATTCCTTATACATTGTATATCTTGTGTTAATATCTGTTCCTTACATTATATCTGTTCCTCTAAGTAAACCCTAACCAATACACCCACCAAAAAAGAATTCCAGGACACAAGGCCCTAGAAGAACTTTGAAGTAATCCATCTGAAATTTCTGAGATGATTGCGAGCAAAACAAGGAAGCAATTCCATCAGCTGTGGAGGAAATTAGATCAGAAATAAGTTCTCAGGTACAAAAAGGTAATGACAACAATCACGGAAGAATTGCCCTTTACACCTAAGGAAGACAGAAATAAGAAAAAAAAAAATAGGGAGAACACAAAAATGATGGAAACATTTGAGGAACAATAGCGGAAAGAAGTAGAAAGCATGAAATAGATTTCAGTCATATATCTAGGACATTAAGAATTCCATTGAAAGCTGGACCTTGAAGACGGCATGGCAGCTAATGAACATGAAAGGAAACGCCTCTTAAAAACAAGGAGAAACCAGGAAATAGCAATACAACTCTTCGCTGCAAGATGATGCAAAGAAAAATAATGTTAGAATAATAAGTATCAACGAAACAGCTGGATACAACACAAAAGGATATAGAAAGTGTGTTTGCATGAGGCGGAGGGCCTCACAGCAGGTAAGAGATGACACGACTGATGATCGCGGAGACCGGCTGATGGCGCAGATCTCATTTATTGCGGAAGTGCAGGTGTACATATAGGGAGGTGAGGGGGTGGATCTGAAGGGTGAAGAAGGTTATGTGGAGAGTTGTAATAGGAGTGTAGGCGTCCTGTGACACAGATTAATGGTCAGGGGACTTCCGGGAGATCAGGCAGAGGAGTCTCAGCCCTTTGGTGCACCACCTCGGGGAGCCAAGTGTGTCTACACCCGAGTGTCAGCTACCTGGGCGAGCTAGACCTCTGCGTTACTCCCTTCAATTCCCCCTCTTTTTATATTTAGAGCCAGGGGACTTCCGGGAGATCAGGCAGAGGAGTCTCAGCCCTTTGGTGTGTCACCTCGGGGAGCCAGGCCTGTCTACATCCGAGTGTCAGCTACCTGGGCGAGCCAGACCTCCGCAGAGGAGTCTCAGCCCTT